>CAUOFW020001947.1:507581-664819 GCA_963454935.2 Ilex paraguariensis
CCTCTTACTAAAGATTGGATGAGAAACTACTCACTCTTCATGGCTTTGTTAAAGCTAGAAAAGTGAGTGATGCTCATCCCTCTAAGTAGAGGAGTTACAAGGTAAAACACTTTACACAAGCAGCCGATCTTTGACAAAGAATGAGTGAATCACGTTCCACCCTTCACGGCTTTGGTAAAGCTCTAGAAAAGTGGAAGAGTTTTACTCCTCTAAGGGAAAAAGGAAGCTCAAGCAATGGAAATAAAAGAAAGCAATAACACAATAAAAGAAAGCAATAAATTAAAAGAAAGCAATAATACAATAAAAGAAAGCAATATTTAAAGAAAGCAATAAGCAATAAGGAAACCAATAATACTTTTGGAGTTCTTTCCACTACCAAATGATGAATGCTTTACAAGTTCTAAGGGGTGGTATTTATAGGCAACAAGGGAGGGTGAAAGTCTTGTTAGGTGGCTTTGAATTTTGTTAGGTGGCCTTGAAAAGTCTTGTTTGGTGGCATGAAAGTCTTGTTAGGTGGTATTGAATCTTGTTAGGTGGCCTTGAATTCTTTGATCTCCCTTTGTTTTGAGCTTTGATAATTGGCACCCCAGCAGTTTTTAGCTTTAATGCAATTGGCTTTCCAGTAGTTTGTAGCTTTAATGCAAGGTGGGCTTTGAATTTTGTTAGGTGGCCTTGAAAAGTCTTGTTTGGTGGCATGAAAGTCTTGTTAGGTGGTCTTGAATCTTGTTAGGTGGCATGAAAGTCTTGTTAGGTGGCCTTGAATTCTTTGATCTCCCTTTGTTTTGAGCTTTGATAATTGGCACCCCAGTAGTTTTTAGCTTTAATGCAATTGGCTTTCCAGTAGTTTGTAGCTTTAATGCAATTGGCTTCCCAGTAGTTTGTAGCTTTGACGTACAAAATCCTGAAAAGAACAACAGTTAATGCATTATCCTTTATTCACACACTAACTCTAAGCTGATTTATTTTGACTAGTTTACTTTATTCAACTAACACAATTTAACTATTAAATTATGCCTTCATTAGGGTTAATCACCTACCAGTTGACTTTCCCAGTAATAGGAAAGGTTAATTGTTGTAAGGTGGCATTTCTAGTACTTAACTAATATAAAGCATATGGGATCCTTAAACTGCATATTATTGTCTTTTAAATCTATCTACAAACAAAAGTTTAATTAGACTAGTTATCAATTTAAGCTCACAACACAAGCTATCTTATGTTATACTGTTTTAACAATAACTTCACTGTTCTCATTTCAATTCCTAACTATTAAAACTCTATGTGGGATCGATCTTGGACTTAAATCGAGAAAACTATAATTTGACCACTTATACTTGGGTGCATAATATAAATCAGGTCACGAAATAGGTCGAATCAATTTTTTGGTGCCGTTGTTGGGGAGTTGTGGTAGTTTGAAATTAAATATAATAGGGAAGTTGTTTACTTGTATTATATTTTTATAGATTGTTTGTTTACTTTTAATAGTTTATGTCTGTTCATTCATCAGTAGGTTCTGTAAATCAGTCATCTCCTTTGTCTTCATCATCTTCATATACACAAGCATCATTTGAATTAAGTATGGCTCAAAACGTACTTAGGGAGCAAGAGCAAGAAGTAGTTCAAAATGTCTGACCTCTAAACGAGTATTTACATCCCACACGAACTAATGTCCCATCATGTTTTGCTTTTCCAACAGACACTCCAAATATTAATATTAAGCCAGAGACAATACAGTTATTACCACAGTTCCATGGTTTGGAAATTGAAAATCCTTATGTTCATATGAAAGAATTTGAGGAACTCTGTGGAACTCTGCAAGATAGTTCTGAAATGGCTCGATTAAAACTTTTTCCTTTTTTCTTTAAAAGATAAAGATAAATAGTGGCTTAATTCTTTAAGAGCTAATTCTATCACAAATTGGCAAGCTTTGCAAAATGAGTTTTTCAAAGAGTTTTTTCCTATGCATCATACTAATACATTAAGACGTCAAATAATGAATTTTTATGTAAAAGAAGGAGAAACTTTTTATCATTGTTGGGAAAAATTTAAAGAAATTCTCCAAACTTGTCCACATCATGCATTTGAAAAATAGACTTTAGTTAGTTTCTTTTATGATGCTCTTCCATCAGCAATGAGACAGTTTGTTAAAATGATGCCTCAAGGGGAATTTATGAATAAAAACCCTGAAGAAGCATTTGAATTTTTTGATACTATTTTTGAAAGTTCCCAGATGTGGGACTCAACTTCTTCAAATATAGTTAAAACTAAGCCATCTACGTCTGAAAGAGAAAAATATGTGTTAAAAGAAGATGATGATTTAAGAGATAAAATAACTAATTTATCTAAAAAATTATAAGCGTTAGAAATGAAAAAAAGTAAGCAAGTGGTTGTTGTTTCTTCTATTGACCAAATATGTGAAATTTGTATGTTGTCAAGATATCCTGCTGGAGAATGTCCAACTATACCTGCATTTAAAGAAGTCTTAATTGAACAATCTAATGTTATTCCAACTTATACTAATCCTTATCCAAATCCATATTCTGAAACTTACAATTCAGGATGGGGAAATCATCCAAATTTTAGTTGAAAAAATACACAACCTACAAATCAAACACAAGGTCCACCACAACTATAGATTCAACAACAATATCAACCTTATCAACCTCCTAATAGAAGGACTCTAGAAGATACTATGAATTAATTTATTTAGAGTCAAATAAATTTTAATACTCAAACAACTCAAGCATTTAATGAGTTTAAAACTCAAACTTCACAAAGTATTGAAGACATCAAGAGTCATCTAACTAAGTTGACCCAGTCCTTGAGTATGTCAGAGAAAGGAAAATTTTCATCTCAACCTAGACCTCCACAAAGTTAGAGTCAAGCTAACAATGTGTCCTCTGAACCTTCTCCAAGTCAGGTACAAGCAATCACAACCCAAAGAAGTGGTAAAGTGATTGGTAAGACTATTAAACCTAAGATTTCTAAAAAAATACATAATTTAATTCCTGTAAATGAACCACTTGAACCTGAACCTTCAGCCGAAAAGCAACCAGGAATACAAAATGAAGAAGATCATCCGTGTCCTATTCCTTTACCTTTTCCTTGAAGGGTTAGAAAGCCCTCATCTGTAAAAGATCAATATGAAATTCTTGAGCTATTTAAACAAGTAAAGATTAATATTCCAATGTTGGATGCATGATGAACGCATAATATTGCATATTTAATGGCTTCATTATATGCATTTTAACTCAACTTTTGCATAGAAGTACTTAGAGTTAGCCAAATTTATGAATAATGTTGAATTTTCGATGTTGCAAGTAATTATAGCGTAAATCATGTATTTTGGAACCTTGAAACTAGGTATGGATGTATGGTGAAGGCATGGACACATTACATGAGGATTTGGAGGTTTAAAAGTGAAAGAAATCAAGGAGGAATCGGTGTTTGGTAACAAAGGCACCAGCACCCACACCATTTGGTTGTAGTACCTCAGTTTTCCTCCATTTTGACCATGATCCACTTCGACTCTAAAAAAGTGCAAAACATAAACGTTGTTGATATGGATGTCTTTTCTATTTTGTCAAATTGTAAGCTCAATCGGATGGTTGGATTAAAATTTATGACAATTCCACAAAAATGGGTCCAGAGTAGAAAATGTGTACCGGTTCATCAAACTCCAGTAGGCTTAGAGTACCGGTACTACATACCGATACGCTGTATTGAAAGAGCCCAAATTTCCCAAAACGCTTGCAAATCATCTCCAACTTGCTTGGGGGCCCACCTATACTTCTCCCACACCTACCCTGACATGTTCTACCTATAACCATGCCTCCCTTACACAATTTAGTGACTTTGGAAGAAAAGGCATGGGAGAAGAGAGAGATAATGATGGGTGTGAAGGCTAAGCCTGCCTATCCCATCCATTCAACCTCCCATCGATGGGAGGCCTGCACACTCATGCTAGGGGACCACCATGGATGAAATTGCAAGGCTAACACTCTATATATTCAGTATTCACACAAGATTTCAAGGGGTGGCTACCTAAGCTTAGGAGTAGTTTAAGGAAGATGATGAATAGTAGTTATGTTTTTGCATTTTCTTCTCCATTTCAATTGTAGTAAGCTTTAAATCTCTTGTAATCTTCATTTCTTGCACTTTAATCTTAGCTATTTCAAGTTTATTCCAAGTTTACTTACATGTTCTTCATTTCACCATTGCTGTGTTAAGTTTTCTTCATTTCCTAGCTTAAAATGGGTATTGAATATTTTTCTTCTTAGTTTAAGTTTTCTTGCATTAAGTTGAGTTCTAATCTTCATTCTCCATTATGTCTCTTTACATTATACATTTCATTCTTGCTTTCATGAGTAGCTAGATTTTTAGTTGGCTAATTCAAGGGAGACCTCCTCTTGGGTTTTTCATTTCAACTCATTTTCTTTCCTCCTCTCGGTGTACGGTGGTTTGGTTTGACTGGGTAAAGGGTGGATGAGATTGTGAGCCTTTGATATTCCGTAGACTTGTCACGATTTATGCTTTCATTCTCACCATCACGTCCCTAGCTTCCCCCGAATCAATCGTTCATCCATGCAGCAAGGAGGAACGTTTCGAGTTGAGTTGGGATTCTATTGGAATGACCTCTTTGGATTAGCCAACACTTGTTTTCATTTCATTTTTCTTAAAAACTCAACCTCAAAAGATTTTACATTTTCTCTTTTTGACAAAATCACCTTCACACACTTGAATTTTCCTTCCCTGAGGAGACAACCTTGGAATACTTTTCCAAATAAAACATGACATTCAAAAGACTCTCTGCGCTTGGGGAGCACTTTTGTACACACACATTTCATTTCCACCACCATTCCAGTGCCCTTTCTTTTGACATAATTCCGAGGGAGAGTGACACTCCCCCATCTGTATAAGCCACACACATTTGAGGGATGATGTTAGGAGATTAGGAACCACAATGGAAACATTCAAGCAATGCAATAAAATGAGTTCCAGCTTACGCCAAGTTTTTAAAAGATCTGGGCACGGTAAAAAGAAAAACCATTATACCAAAGAAAGCTTTTCTAACTAAACAAGTTAGTACTATAATATATCATAACACTCTTCTTAAGTACAAAGATCCAGGTAGTCCTATAGTCTCATGCATTATTTAAAATTTTTGAATTGAACAAGCTCTGCTGGATCTTGGAGCCAATTGTAATTTAATGCCATATTCGGTGAATACACAATTAGAATTAACTGGGCTAAAACCTACTAATGTTACACTATAATTAGTAAACCGATCGATAAAAGCTCCACGAGGGATTGTGGAAGATGTAATTATCCAAGTTGATCAATTTTATTTTCCAGCAGATTTTATCGTTTTAGATGCATAACCAATTTTTCATGCATAGGCATGCATACCTGTTATTTTGGGTCGACCATTCCTAGCTACATCAAATACATTGATAAATTGTAGGAATGGAGTCATGAAACTTTCATTTGGAAACATGACCTTGGAACTAAATATTTGTATCAGTGCAAAATAACCTAGAGAAGAAGAAGATGAAGTGCATGAAATAAATTGTGTTAAGTCGTTAACTCATAGTTTTTTTTAAAATTTTTTTCTGAAAAAACAATTATATACATTAGAATCTGTATCTAAAGATGAGTCTGAAGATATATCATCAAGGAATCCAAAATGTGAAAAATTGTTACCAAAACCTGAAGAATCTAATGTCAAAAATTGTGAATCACAATTAAAACCTCTTCCAACTAACTTAAAATATATCTTTTTCAGAGAAAATGAAATCTATCTAGTAATAATATCATCAAAATTATCTAAAATTCAAGAAAAAGAGTTGACAAAAGTTTTGAAAGATCACCAAAGTGTTATTGGATGGACAATAGCAGATATAAAAGGTATTAGTCCACTTCTATGTACTCATTGTATCTATTTAGAAGAAGATGCTAAACCATCTTGTCAAATGCAAAAAAGACTGAATCCACACTTGAAAGAAGTAATCTGAGCTAAAGTACTTAAACTATTAGATGCTAATATTATTTATCCTATATCCAATAGTAAATGGGTTAGTGCTACACAGATAGTCCCTAAGAAGTCCGGTGTTACTGTAATAAAAAATAAAGAGAATGAATTAATCCCTAGGCATATAGTTACTGATTGGCGTGTGTGTATTGACTATCGAAAGTTAAATTTTCTCACTAGAAAAGACCATTTCCCATTACCTTTTCTAGATCAAGTTCTAGAAAGAATAGCTGGTCATGCATATTATTATTTTTTAGATGGATATTCTGGTTATAATCAGATTGAAATTGTAATAGACGATCAAGAAAAAACTACATTTACATGTCCTTTTGATACTTTTGGATGTAAAAGGATGCCTTTTGAATTATGTAATGCTCCAACTACTTTTTAGCGGTGTATGCTAAGTATATTTAGTGATATGGTAGAACGACATCTAGAAGTTTTTATGAACAATTTTTCAATATATGGTGATTCATTTCACGTATGTTTAGAAAATCTTAAAAAAGTGTTTATTCGATGTGAAGAAACAAACCTTGTTTTGAATTGGGAAAAATGTCATTTCATGGTTACACAAGGTATTGTTTTAGGTCATGTAGTCTTTGAAAAAGGAATTGAAGTAGATAAATCTAAAATTGATTTAATAGTTAATCTTCCTTCATCGAACACTGTAAAAGACATTCGATCTTTTCAAGGTCATGCAGGATTTTATAGAAGATTTATTAAAAATTTTAGTCCAATATCTAGACCAATATGTAATCTTTTGTGTCAGGATCTGTTATTTGAATGGAATGATGCATGCCTATTAGCATTTGATAAATTAAAAGGCATGTTAATTTCTGCACCTATTATGCAACCTTCTGACTGGTCCTTACCTTTTAAATTAATGTGTGATGCAAGTGATTATGCCGTAGGGGCTATATTACGTCAAAGAAAAGATAAATTTTTTTTATGTTATTTACTATGCAAGCAAAACTTTAAATGATGCACAAATGAATTGTTCAACTATAGAGAAAGAATTACTTGCTATTGTGTTTGCATTATATAAATTTCGTTCATATTTGGTTGGATCTTCAATTATTGTATTTATAGATCATGCAGCTTTAAAATATTTACTTACTAAGAAAGATGCTAATCCACGTCTCCTACGTTGGATTTTGTTACTTCAAGAATTTGATCTTATCATTAAAGATAAGAATGGAGTTGAAAACGTAGTAGCAGATCAATTGTCGAGATTAAATTATGATATAAAGGAAGAACCAATTCCAATAAGAGAAACCTTTCCAGATGAACAACTTTTTACAATAGCAGAAGTATCATTGTATGCAGATATAGCTAATTACTTAGCCACTGGTACTATTCCTTCTCATTATACCTAGAATGATAAAAATAAGTTTCTAAATGAGGTACGTAATTTTTTATGGGAAGATCCTTATTTATTTAAATACTGTAAAGATCAAATAATAAGACACTGTATACCTAATCATGAAATTAGTTAGGTAATTCAGTTTTGTCACTCTAAAGCTTGCGGAGGCCATTTTGCTTCAAAGAAAATCACTGCTAAAATTTTATAGTGTGGATTTTATTGGCCAACTCTTTTTAAAGATGTTCATATCTTTTGTTTAAATTGTAATAGATGTCAAAGAATGAGAAATATTTCAAAAATAAATATTGTGAAACCCGGGAAAAATTTAAATTTTTTTTCTGAAAAAGGGCAAAATGGTAATTTGCCATCCTAATGCGTATTTAAAATACATATTTTTATAGAGCTCCGATGGGACAGCGAACCTCACCATTGGATTCGCATCGCGAAATCTAAGTGCCTTGTCAATTTTCGTCAAATTCTGAGATAGTCAAGTTTTCACATTTTTCGAGGCGACGGGCCTCCGGTGACCCTCAAAAATAAAATTTTTATAAATATTTTGAGCTTAAACCGGTATAAATTTAATCGTTTCAGGGCGAAAATAGACCCGGACAAAGGGGGACACGTGGCGCGACTCGGGCCAAGCCTTGGAAATTATAAATAGGGCTAAATATCTCTGATGTGCAGCTGGTTTCAGACATTGGAGAGAAAGAGAAAAAAAAGGGAAAAATCCAATTTTGTCTCTACGATTCAAGAAGATCCGTCGGTTGGAATCGCTCAAGCCAAGAATCAAAGTTGATCTACACGACAAGAGCTATGCGTGGATACCAAGAACGAAGATTTTCACCGAAGATCAAAAGGCGAGATTTTGGAGAAATCAAAATCTTGAGCTTTGGGGGTGTTCTTGGAGGTTCTAGTATTCATTCTACACTTCTATTGAGGTAGGCTTCTTCCTACTTTGGTTTTACTCTTACCTTAAGGGGCTATTTTTGGTAGCTGAAATATGACTGTTATGTGGCTGAACTATGGATGTCTTATGGCTATTTATGGGCTGTCCACATGGACTATTTTTGGACATGTTTTAATGGGTGAAATTGGTTTATATGTGGACTTTTTTTGGGATAGTTATGGGGCTGTTTACGGACTGTTTTTATGGCCTGTTAAGGGCTGTTTGTATGGCCTAATATGGACTGAAATTAGGACTATTTTTAGGCCATTCATAGACTATTTTTAGGGCCATTTCATGGACTATTTTTAGGACATTCATGGACTATTTTTAGCGCCATTCCATGGGCAATTTTTAGGCCATTCATGGACTTATTTTAAGACCATTTCATGGACTATTTTAGGGCCATTTTACGGATTGTTTTAGGCCACTTTACGGACTGTTTTGTGCTCCAATTAGGGGCTATTTTGTGGGTTGTTATGCGGGCTAGTACATGGGTTGTTATGTGTTATAATTTGCCTTTGTGATTAAGTGTGTTATTGACATAAGGATAGTGATAACATGCTTGGAATTTTTTTATGAAAATGTGTCAATGTATATGCATGTGTGTGTTATATTGACATTGTGACAAATTTGGTATCTATATGTTTAGAACATAACTTACCATGGATATGTTAAGATTGTTCATATGTCATTCATAGCATATTGAACATTGTAGCGTAGTGCATAGAGGCATCCCATTCATGGGCTTAGCCATGAGTATGTGTGTGTGTGTGTATGAATTGAGCATGGTTCATTCAAGCATCATTCTTGGTGATTGAAGGGTGGGCTCAGAAAAAAATGGGATTGGATGTCCAACTAGGTCACACGGTTACATGCATAAGAAAACTTGTGTCGGGTATAGCAGGAAGGGGTAGACACTCCCTCGGATGAAAAACCCGGCCACTTGGTTCATACACTTATCGGGGGTGAAATTCCAGAAAAGTGTAACGGCGTATGGAGCCGGAGGTACGATTCCTGAATCCGATACCCAATAAAGGCTCATGATTTTGATATATAAATGATTCATTTGATAGGAAACATCCAAAAATGAAATGGTTTTATGACATATGGTTGATTTCAAAATGATCTTCGGATGTGTTTCATCAAAAACGTTGTTTTACACATATGCGTTGCATTGTGCTGTGGGAGTCGGTAGGACTCGAGTTAAAGTTACATGAGTGAGTTCCATCTCATTTCATTGCATGACATGGTGAATTCTAATATAGAGTTGCATATTCTTACTTGGAATGTTGATGTGAATATGAACTGTCAAATGTGAACATTGCATGTGCACTTAGATGGGGAGTAGCCCTTGTAGGATATACTCTACTGGGCGTTGGCTCACCCTATACGGGAAACATTTCAGGCACGGGTTATATTCCGAGGGACGACACTCACTCGGGCACTTGAGGAGGAAGAAAAGCCGACTTGTGGCTTCCAATCCATTTCTTTGGTAAAATTAGACTTGTAATTAAATTTTGGCATGTAATGTGTAAAGGAATTGTAATAGAGTCTCTATTGACAGTTTTAATATAGTCTTGCATGTTTGTATGAGTATGGATATTTGGACCAGGTGTGGCCAATGTTTACTTATAAATGGATCCGGTGTGGTCATTGTTGAATATTGGACCTCGGATGGGTCTTGTTTTTATATAATGCATAGGTTGTGTTTTGAGTAGAGTTCCCCTTACAAATGAGACTTTGCCCAAATTTTTAATAAAGGATGGACCTCGGTAAATGGGGCACAACACTGAGATATCGAGTTACTCGGTATCTATGGGTATTCCACAGGTTGATGGGTAATCAACGGACCCCCAGATTTTGGGGTGTCATAGCTTGGTATCAGAGCATAGGCATACGAATAACCTAGGGCTCGATGGGCATAAGTATAGACCATTGCATTCCATATGCATTTCATGTTATGTGCTCTACTTGCTACATGCTATGTGTTACTTGTTATATGAATTATATGCATGATAGAAATGTATAGGGAAGGGAATACACTGGGGTTAGAAAACATAACCTTGGGAGTTTGGAAAAAAGGGATGAATGGTATAGTTTAATGAGTAAATGTCTACTAAATACATGATCCCTAACTTGGGATATTAACTAATTGATCTATTGTTATCTTATGTGTATGTAGATGGCAACTAGAGGAAGGGGACGTCGAGGTGGACGGAACAACCAACCACCAACACTGGCCTTTGACTAACAAGCCTTCATGGAGGCTATTGGTGCGACGGCGGCTACCATTGCACAAGCTAGTGCTACGACTGCTAGTGTTGCACAGACAGGTGCAAGTGGGAGTCAAGGAGGTTCAAGTCACCTCCAGAAGCTCAAGGCACACAATCCTCCTATCTTTTTGGGAGGGACGGATCCTGTGGTGGCTGACCATTGGTTTCGACAAGTGGATAAGATTTTGAGGGCTATGTAAATTACCTCTGATGCCACGCAGATAACGCTAGCTACTTTTCAGCTCGAGGGAGAATCCCAAGTGTGGTGGGATTGGGTCAAAGACTCCAAGAACTTGCAAGTAATGACATGGGCAGAATTCAAGGAGCTCTTTCTGGGCAAGTACTTCCCAACGGCTGCTCGACATGCAAAGGCCTTGGAGTTCTTAGACTTGAGACAAGGGACGATGACAGTGATGGAGTACATGGCTAAGTTCACAAAGTTAGCCCGTTTCGCCGATAACTACATGGCCATAGATATGGCCAAAGTGAGGAAGTTTGAGGATGGTCTTAAGTTGTCCAGCAGGGGTAAAATTATGGGTCTTCTTCTACAAGACTTAGACTCGATGGTCGAGACTACTATAGGTATTGAGAGAGAGGTGGATGACGCAAGGAGCATCCGGGAGTCTAGTGCGAAAGACAAGAAGAAGGAGGGTCAATCCTTTTCTTCTAGCTTGAGGAAGAAGTAGAGGACTTCTACTCCACAAGGATTTCAGGGACAGGGCCATAGCTATCAAGGCCAAGGCCAAGGTCAATCCTCCCAAGGTGGGAGAAATTAGAGGCCTGCTTGGTAGAGGACTTGCTATCATTGCCACCAACCGGGTCACATGAAGCGGGATTGTCCTCAGAGGCAAGGATCCCAAAGTTATGGGTCATCTCTATCCCAGACTTTGGTGGGGTAGCCACAGACAGATTATACTCATCATTACCCTACTGTGGCCTAGGAAAACCAATACTAGTTCCAAAATGCTACTCAGGCCCAAACTACTTCGCGTGTTGGGATTTCGTAATTCGGCCAGATGGCCCAGGGCATGGGTAGAGGCTGAGGCCAGGGCTTACAAGTCGGTACTTCGGGGACCCAAGGGTGTGTCTACGCCAAGATACCTCAGACTGAGCCAGCAGATCCGTTAGTAATACAGGGTACATTTCTACCCTCTCCCTTATGGGCATGGGTATTATTTGATTCTGGTGCATTGCATTCATTTATTGCTACATCTTGTGTGAAAGACTTGGGCTTAGAGGTTGAGACCTTGGAAGAGCCATTACATATGAGTTCTCCCTTAGGAGCTAGGGTGAGAATTGATCAGATATGTCAGGGATTATGAGTTAGAGATCTCAGAGATTCTACTCACCATGGACCTTAGGGTCATGAACATGTCAGAGTTTGATGTGATCCTTGGTATGGATTAGTTAGTGGCACATCGGGTAGTCATTGATTGTGATCGAAAGAGTGTCACTGCTTATATGTCGGAGGGTATTTGTTTCAAGTTTCAGGGGGAAAAGCGTGATGTTTTACCTTAGGCCGTGTACGACTCTAGATGACACGGACAGTTGATGGGTTGGCTTACAAGCCTTACCCTAGAGGACAAGGCGAGACAGGAGTTGGGCCTTCCTCGGGTTGTATCTAAGTATGAGGATATTTTTTTGGATAAGTTACCGGGATTACCTCCACATAGGGATGTAGACTTCACCATTGAGTTGCATCCGGTATATCGCCTATCTTTATGACTCCACACAAGATGGCACCAGCTGAGTTGCAAGAACTCAAGATCCAATTGCAAGAATTATTGGACAAGGGCTTCATTAGACTGAGCACTTCACCTTGGGGTGCTCCGATGTTGTTTGCCAAGAAGAAGGATAAAACCCTACGATTGTGCATAGACTATCGGCAGTTGAATAGAGTTACTATCAATAATAGGTACCCTTTGCCGAGGATTGATGACTTGTTTGATTAGCTGAGAGGGGCGCGGGTCTACTCCAAGATAGATCTCTGTACTGGTTACCATCAGTTGAGGGTTCAGGAGGTAGACATCCCTAAGACGGCATTCAGAACGTGGTATGGGCATTTCGAGTTCACAGTGATGCCATTTGGGTTAACGAATGCTACAACAGCATTTATGGATCTCATACATAGGATATTCCAACCCTATGTAGATTAGTTTGTCGTGGTCTTCGTTGATGACATCTTGATCTACTCCAAGTCTGAGGAGGAGCATGAGGGTCATTTGAGAATTGTTCTCCAGACATTGAGAGATTATCAGTTGTACGCCAAGTTCAACAAGTGTGAATTCTGGCTTATTGAGGTGAAATTTTTAGGGCATGTAGTGTCGGCTTCGGGTGTATCTGTGGACCCGGAGAAGGTTGAGGCAATTATGAATTGGGAGAGACCGAAGTCAGTCTTTGAGATACGTAGTGTCTTGGGATTGGTAGGGTACTACTGACGATTTATTGAGGATTTCTCCCGATTGGCTGCGCCTATGACGAAGTTGACCCAGAAATAGGTCAAGTTTGTGTGGAATAATTCTTGTGAGAATGCATTCCAGGAGTTGAAGATGAGGCTTACTTCGGCTCCTATTCTGATAGTTCTAGAATGGGGACTGAGGTACATGGTCTATTGTGATGCCTTGAAGGACGGGCTGGGATATGTTTTGATGCAGTCCGGGAGGGTAGTAGCTTATGGTTCTCGACAGCTAAAGAATCACGAGCAGAATTACCCCACACATGACATGGAGTTGGTGGCCATTGTCTTTGCCTTGAAGACTTGGCGTCACTACCTGTATGGTGAGCAGTTTTAAGTGTTTTCGGACCACAAGAGTCTGAAGTATATTTTCACATAGTGGGACCTCAATATGAGGCAACGCCAGTGGATGGAGTATTTAGAGGACTATGACTTCACTTTGTATTACCATCCTGGAAAGGTAAACGTGGTGGCTGATGCACTTATTCGAAGGTCACAGGGAGTTTTGGCTAGTGTAGCTTCTCAGGAGTGGCAAATGCTCAAGACTGTGGGACAGTTTTGGCTATGTTATATGGGTCAGGCTCAGGGCACTTTGGTGATTAAGTCCCAGAGTCAAGACACAGAGCTATTGTCCATCCGGGACCGTGTATAGGTAGATACAAGTGACAAGGGTTGGGCTATTCACTCGGATGGTAGTCTTTGGTATCGAGGAAGGGTTGTGGTTCCTCAGTTAGCAGATTTGAGATAGGAGATCCTTAGGGAGTTTCATTGCTCCCGTTTTGCGGTTCTTCCAGGGGGCATGAAGATGTCTCATGATCTTCGTCACCAGAATTACTGGAGTGGAATGAAGAGGCAGGTTGGCGACTTTGTTAGTCGATGTCTCACGTGTCTGCTGGTTAGGGTTGAACACCAGAGACCAGCAGGATTACTCCAGCATTTGGAGGTAGCTGAGTGGAAGTGGGAACATGTCACGATGGATTTTGTGACTCACTTGCCATGGATATCATGGGGTCATGATGCGGTGTGGGTGATAGTGGACCAGCTTACTAAGTCAGCACACTTTTTGGCTGTGCAGATGACCTTCACACTGGGGGAATTCTGTAGGTTGTATATACGGGAGATTGTCCGGTTGCATGGGGTACTTGTCTCTATAGTATTAGATCGGGATCTCAGGTTTACTGCTCATTTTTGGGAGAGTTTTTAGCGGGCTACGGGGACACAGTTGATGATGAGCACTGCTTTTCATCCTTAGACAGATGGTCAGTCAAAGATGACTATCTAGATATTAGAGGACATGCTACGGGCATGCGTCCTGGATCTTAAGGGTCATTGGGAAGATCACTTGCCCTTGGTGGATTTCGCCTAGAACAATAGTTATCAGGCAAGTATATAGATGGCACCCTATAAGGCGCTATATGGGAGGTCATGTCGTTCTCCGGTATGTTGGACAGAGATAGGAGAGAGGTCTTCTACGGGTTCGAAATTGGTTAGAGACACCTCAGAGAAGGTGGACTTGAATCGGAAGCGTCTTCTTACGGCTCAGAGCTGGCAGAAGAGCTATGCTGATAGACGGCGACGACCTCTAGAGTTTGAGGTGGGAGATCATGTCTTCTTGAAGGTGATACCTAAGGGAGGAGTGGTCAGACTTGGTAAGCGAAAAAAGCTGTCGCCAAGGTATTTCAGGCCCTTCGAGATACTCGAGAGGGTGGGTGTAGTGGCTTATCGGTTGGCATTACCGCCAAATTTATCGAGTGTTCATGCGGTATTCCATGTCTCTATGCTCCGGAAGTATACTCCAGATCCGACAAAAGTGGTGGATTGGGGTGAGTTGACTGTTAATGCAGATGGGACCTTTGAGGAGGGACCGGTGTGCATCATGGATAGACGGGAATAGGTTTTGCGAGGCAAAACCGTGCGGCTAGTGAAGGTGTTGTAGCAGCACCGAAACGACATGGAAACGCGAGGACACTATCCCTACCAATTACCCTTTCTTATTCGAGGATTGAGGTACATTGTTATGGTCATTTAGCATTATTTGACTGTTGCATATGCATGTGTATGTGAATTTTGAGGATAAAATTCTTTTAAGGGGGCAAGAATGTGAAACCCGGAAAAATTTGAATTTTTTTCGGAAAAAGGGCAAAATGGTAATTTGTCATCCTAATGCGTATTTAAAATACATATTTTTATAGAGATCAGATGGGATAACGGACCTCACCGTTGGATTCGCATTGCGAAATCTACCTGTCCTGTCAATTTTCGTCGAATTCTGAGATAGTTGAATTTTTTACGTTTTTCAAGGCGACGGGCGTCCGATGACCCCCAAAAACAAAATTTTTATAAAAATTTTGAAAGTTAGAAAATATTTTAAATAAATTTCATATAAAATATTTTGATTTTAAATCGGTATGAAATTTAATCGTTTCAGAGAAAAAACGAACTCAGACAAAGGGGGACACGTGTCGCGACTCGAGCCAAGCCTTGGAAATTATAAATAGGGCTAAATATCAGATATTTGAGCATAAATATCTTTGATATTCAGCTGGTTTCAGACATTGGAGAGAAAGAGAGAAAAAAAAAGGAAAAAATCCAATTTTGTCTCTACGATTCAGGAAGATCCGTAAGTAGGAATCGTTCAAGCCAAGAATCAAAGTTGATCTACGCGACAAGAGCTACGCGTGGGTACCAATAACAAAGATTTTCACAGAAGATCAAAAGGCGAAACTTTGGAGAAATCAAAATCTCGAGCTTTGGGGGTGTTCTTGGAGGTTCTAGTATTCATTCTACACTTCTAATGAGGTAGGGTTCTTCTTACTTTGGTTTTACTCCTACCTTAAGGGACTGTTTTTGGTGGCTGAAATATGACTGTTATGTGGCTGAAATATGGATGTCTTATGGCTGTTTATGGGTTGTCCAAGTGGACTATTTTTGGACATGTTTTAATGGGTGAAATTGGTTTATATGTGGGCTATTTTTGGGACAGTTATGGGGCTGTTTATGGACTATTTTTATGGCCTGTTAAGGGCTGTTTTTATGGCCTAATATGGACAGAAATTGTGACTATTTTTAGGCCATTCATGGACTATTTTTAGGGCCATTTCATAGACTGTTTATAGGACATTCATGGACTGTTTTTAGGGCCATTTCATGGGCAATTTTTTGGCCATTCATGGACTGTTTTTAAGACCATTTCATGGATTGTTTTTGGGCCATTTTATGAACTATTTTAGGCCACTTTACGGACTGTTTTGTGATCTGATTAGGGGCTGTTTTGTGGGTTGTTATGCAGGTTAGTACATGGGCTGTTGTGTGTTATAATTTGCCTTTGTGATTAAGTGTGTTATTGACATAAAGATAGTGATAACACGCTTGGAATTATTTTATGAAAAAGTTTCAATGTATATGCATGCGTGTGTTATACTAACATTGTGACAAATTTGATATCTATATCTTTAGAACATAACTTACTAGAGATATGTTGTGATTGTTCATATGTCATTCAAAGCATATTGAACATTGTAGCGTAGTGCATAGAGGCATCCCATTCATGGGCTTAGGCATGAGTATGGGGGTGTGTGTGTGTGAGTTGGGCATGGTTCATTCAAGCATCATTCTTGGTGATTGAAGGGTGGGCTCAGAAAAAAATGGGATTGAATGTCCTATTGGGTTGCACGGTTACATGCATAAGAAAACTTGTGTTGGGTATAGCAAGTAGGGGTAGACACTCACTCGAATGAAAAACCTGGCCACTTGGTTCATACATTTACCGGCGGTGAAATTCCAGAAAAGTGTAACGGCATACGGANTAGCAAGTAGGGCTAGACACTCCCTCGGGTGAAAAACCCGACCACTTGGTTTATACACTTACCGGCAGTGAAATTCCAGAAAATTGTAACGGCGTACGGAGTCGGAGGTGCGATTCCTGAATCCGATACCCAATAAAGGCACATGATTTTGATATATAAATTATTCATTTGATGGGAAACATCCAAAAATGAAATGGTTTTATGACATATGGTTGATTTCAAAATGATCTTTGGATGTGTTTCATCAAAGACGTTGTTTTACACATATGCGTTGCATTGTGTTGTGGGAGGCAGTGAGGACTCGATTTAAAGTTGCATGAGTGAGTTCTATCTTATTTCATTCCATGGCATGGTGAATTTCAATATAGAGTTGCATATTCTTACTTGGAATGTTGATGTGAATATGAGCTGTCAAATGTGAACATTGCATGTGCACTTAGGTGGGGAGTAGCCCTTGTAGGATATACTCTACTGGGCGTTGGCTCACCCTATACGGGAAATATTTCAAGTACGGGTCATACGCCGAGGGACGGCACTCACTCGGGCACTTAAGGAGGAAGAAAAGCCGACTCGTGGTTTCCAATCCATTTCTTTTGTAAAATTAGACTTGCAATTAAATTTTGGCATGTAATGTGTAAAGGAATTGTAATAGAGTCTATATGGACAGTTTTAATATAGTCTTGCATGTTTGTATGAGTATGAATAATTATACCCGGTGTGGCCAATTTTTACTTATAAATGGACCCGGTGTGGTCATTGTTGAATATTGGACCTCGGATGAGTCTTGTTATTATATAATGCACAGGTTGTGTTTTGAGTAGAGTTTCCCTTACAAAGGAGACTCTACCTAAACTTTTAATAAAAGATGGTCCCTGGTAAATGGAGCACAACGTTAAGATATCGAGTTACTCGTTATCCACGGGAATTTCGCGGGTTGATTGGTAATCAACTGACCCCCGGATATGATGCCATTGAACCCTATTTTAATTATTAAAATTTTTAATTGCTGGAGCAATGATTTTATGGGACCATTGACTTGATCTAAAATGTGTACACCCAAGTGCTGACGATCAAGTTGTAATAATAATCCGGTTAAGTCCATAGTCGAATCCACAAGGAACTGTTTGTCGGTGGTTCCAATTAAGCAGTGACAGAGACCAAGTGATTGTAACCTTTGAGTTCTGAAGTTACGTGATGTATGGGATTTCTTGGATAGAATATGAGGTTCTTTCCAAGGGGATTTTCTAGACAAAATATAAGATAAACTTCAATGTAAAAAAGTCACTCTTTAGTTCGAGGAGTTGGATATGTAGTTAATCATCCGGTTTATTATACTTGTAATTGATAACTTAATTAACCCTGTGTCAACAACAAGTTAATCAGAAGATAAAGGTGAATTGTGGGAATTAAGAGCATGGTTCTGATGTCTTTCTAGAAGTTTACAAGAATTGTCTGTGCTGAGACTCAACCCGTCTACAAACAAGCAAGTGTTTCTACAAGGCATTCAACCATGACATAAATATTTCATTTCCATTATTTAGTTGAAGCACAATAATGGTGAAGATTAAAGGATAGTCATGAAGATCTAGTTGGGATACTTGCCTTGAACCAATGAGTCTTTCTATGCAAGAGTTATCTGTGTTATAGAAAGTACTCACGGTTATACAAAGTACCTTAGCTTTACTAGATGCAATCAATCATTCAATAAGCAAGCGAAATATCAAGCATTAAGCATAATCGAAAATGCACAGATATAACTTTTGGATGATTTATACATGTCCATTACCTCTTACTAAAGAGTGAATGAGAAACTACTCACTTTTCATGGCCTTGGTAAAGTTAGAAAAGTGAGTGATGCTCATCCCTCCAAGTAGAGGAGTTACAAGGTAAAACACACTACACAAGGAGCCAATCTTCAACGAAGAATGAGTGAATCACATTCCACCCTTTACGGTTTTGGTAAAGCTCTAGAAAAAGTGGAAGAGTTTCACTTCTCCAAGGGAAGAAATAAGCTCAAGCAATGGAAGTGATTGAAACTAATACTAAAAGTATAAGAAAGTTAGTCACTTTTGGAGGGTTTACACCGCAACCAAAAGATGATCTATCTACCTTTTTGCAAGTAAGATTAAACCTAAGTCTAAGACTATTTCTATACCAAGCTAAGAAATGTTGATCTAGTGTAAAGACTAAGTCCCTTTGAAGCTCCCACAATGGGAGTATTTATAGACAAAGAGGAGGGGACAAGGTAGTGTGGAGGATATTACAAGGCCTTTAAAGTCCAAGTGAAAGCCCCAATGTTCGGAGAGAAAATCAACCACTCTGCAGCTTGTTTAGGGACAATATTTGAACGTTGTCTAGCATTCGAACGTTGTTTTTGTCTTTGCTTAATGGACGTTCGAACGCCAGGTGGGGTCGGGACCTTCCACTCAAATGGCCTGTGGTCTTTTATGAAAATCCAATTCCACACTCCATGCACAACTTGACATTTTGCTCTCAGCATCCTGGTCCTCAAATAATTCAAGGGGACGTTCAAACGTGAGTTGACATTCGAACGTGGTACTCAAGTACCTCAGTGTTTTCCTTATTGGCTGCAACACGCCATGTCTCAGCATCTTGGTCCTGAAATAATTCAAGGGTACATGCGAACGTGAGTTGGCGTTCAAACGTTCTTGCTTTGTTCCAAGCTTCTCCAATTTTGCTCTAGGGCATGCTAGTGTTGCATGGAAGTTTGATATTCATTGGCATTGGACCTTTGTTCAATTTATATCATGAAATGTCATCATTTATACTCCATGAAAGTATAATTAGTCTTAGAAAGGCATATTAAGATGGCAATTTTAACTACTAATCAACCATTTCCCCATGTTTTGGTTATCTATGCATTTTGGTTGAAGTCAATTATGTCTCTAAATATGGAGAGACAATTCCATGTAGAAATAATGATCGTAGAACAGTGGTCAAGTTTTGAAAAGAAAATATTTTGTTCAAATATGGAATTCCTCGAACCATTATTAGTGATGGTGGATTACATTTTTGTAATAATTTTTTTTTGACAATCTTATGAAAAAATACACGATTTCGCATAAAATATATACTTCATACCTCCCATAGACAAGTGGACAAGCTGAATTAGCTAATAGTGAGACAAAATATATTTTAGAAAAAAAAGTAAATCTAGATCGTAAGGATTGACCTTTAAGATTGACTGATGCGCTTTGGGCTTACCGTACTGCATATAAAACTATTTTAGGAATGTCTCATTATCGGTTAGTTTATGGTAAACCATGTCACTTGCTTGTAGAATTAGAACATTGAGCATATTGGATAATCAAAATGATAAATTTTGATATGGATAAAGCTGAAGTATCTCGCAAACTTCGAATTAATGAATTGGAGGAATTGAGAAATGAAGCTTATAAAAATGCAAAGATTGCTAAATCAAAAACAAAAAATTTTCATGATAAAAATATCATACGAAAGTCTTTTGAACCTTCTCAGAAAGTTATGTTATATAATGCAAAACTTTGTTTATTTTATGGAAAATTAAGATCTAGATGGATAGGATCGTATATTGTCAAGCAAGTTTTTGACTATTGGGCAATTGAAATTGAAAATCCATTAACTGGAAATATTTTTAAAGTCAATGGTCAAAGTCTTAAAACCTACTATAATGGATTCATTCAAGATGTAACTTCTGTACAACTTTTTGATCCAATTTATGTGTTCTGAAAAATATATATTGTTGTTTGAATATAAATTATAAATACTAATTGTTTGTTATTTGTTTGACAGATTAGAGTCCATTGTCAAAAATCGAACCCGGATCTCCTGAGTAAAAGCCAGATATTGGTTATACATTGCGGACAATGTTTAATTTAAGTTGGGGGGTGTGGGTGTGAATTAACTTGAACTTGTGTTTAGTGTTTTTATGTTTTTCATAAATTTGTTCGTCTTTGTGACTGACAGACATTAAAAAACCGGATAGTGAGTCAATTTTCAATAATATTTTGAGTCATTTTCAAAATTTTTCGAAAATAATTACACAATGGATGAGAAACTATTTTGGTTAAATTTAATTTTACTGTGTCATTTTTCAAAATATATAAATGCATTGATCATGCAAAAAGCTATAAAAGTTAGAAATTTAGAAATATTTGAAAGTCCAGCAAGATTCTGATGTGGAAAAAGTTCATTTGCTAAATGCCAATGAGCGAATCATCTTGGTGGTTGTGTAAAATTTGGTTGTACAATGCATTTAAGACAATATAATTAGTGTGCGGAATGAATTTCAGGTCGAGCGTTATATCATCTCCGGTGGATTAGGTATGGGCAGAGGATGTATTATCTTGAGACGTCATCCTATTCTACTCCTATGTTAACAAGATACGTGAGAAGTGAAGTTAACCGTTGCACTGGTATTAGTGATCCAGAAAGTTCTGACTCTAAATCAGTGTGATCAAATGATGTATAATTTTGGAATAGTACATAAATGTAAATAGCTAGAGGTTAATTAGGAAACTATGTAAATATTAAATAACAAATAAATAAATAATAAAATAATTTTGTTGAGAAAAAGAGTGGTTAGCAATGTTATGTGGAATATTTAAAATTGTAATTAAATTTTATAACTGCAGGAAACTGAAGGAAGGTGAAAATCAGAAAGTCAGCAGTGTAAAATACAAAAACCATTGTTCTAACACTGTCTGGATGGCAGTACACATATGAATACCAGTTGCATGTAAAAATCGATCATTTCTCATTCGCTTGCAGCCTGAAATTCGAAACAGCCGATTTTCTTCAAAGAAGTCTTCTCAAATCTACTATACTTGATCGTTTTTCTTCAAATCTTTTCCGATTATTCACTTACCCATTACATTTTTAAGGTTTCTACTGATTAAAATCAGTTGAAACCAAGTATTTGAAGAGAAATCAGTAAAAACATGGATTCAAGGAATCGAATGAGAGGATCTTCAAGATGTGCTCGAAGGGATCAACCTCCGCAACCCGAAGCACCACCTCCACCACGAGAAGAGCCATTCCAAGTAGCGAAAGAATTTTTCTCGCAAGAATAGCCTCCTCAACAAGAAGATCATCGATACATACCTGTGGATGACAGGACCAATAGACAGATTTTGCTAGGATTGGAAACTACATTTTACCAGCTCGGAACCACTATTACCCAGCTTAGTTCCAACATCACCCAGATAAATCAACGCATGACTGATTTTGAGCAGAATCAAGCAGAGATGTTGAGGCTATTTCAAGAGCATTTCGGTGCAAGATCGTCTACATCTTAATTTGAGACACTGGAAATTCTACAAAAACTTTGCTATCTTTCACTCATTTTTTAATTATGTGCTTTAATTTACTTTATGTTTTGAACCAATTTTTGGTTTTGAACTTGTTTGTGTTTAAATTTGTTTTTGTTAGTTAATGTGGAACTCATGTTTTTGATTTAGGAGGATTATTTCATATAATCTCGGATGAATTAGGTTAATATTCCCATACTTAGCAAGAATAGCCTTAATCTGATCATGCGGAATTTTTATATATTAGTTGTATATTATCTTAATATTTTTGTTTAAACTTATTCTTATGAGCACAAAGGGATTTCTTTATTTTAGAAACCTTCGTGAAATATTACACTTTTTGCATACATAATGGAGATGTAAAAACCAATTGAAGAATTTGAGCCAATCTTTCTTGGAGAGATATTCTACATCTACTCAAATAAGAATCTTCAATTCAACGGTAAATTTTCATTGAATAATCTCATTAGTTTTGTTTTGATTAACACTCATTAGGTTGTATTGTTAGCATTATCCTTAAAATTTGTTCACTTTGCAATTATACAGATGTATGATTTCTGGAAAATGATCTTAGACGATTTTTGATTAATTTTGAGGTTTAACTAATTCTTTTACAAAATTATATCTTTTGTCAGTCATGATTGAGTTTGAAAGAGTATAAATTCTTTTTATGGAACCCGAAAAATACACAGCCACATAAAAATATATTAAACCTACCTTTGCTACATAATTTTCTTGCACCCTCTTCTAAATTAGTATGATACAGAAAAGCACAAGATGAAAGGGGTAAAAAAAAACAAAGAAAAGAAAAGGGTATTTATTGCTTAGAGAAAAGAAAAATATGTGAAAGAAAATAAAAGGAGAAAAAAAAGAAAGAAAAGAGCCAAGAAAGTGGAAAATGGAAAAAAGTAAAAAGAATAAATGTGCAAGTCTTAGAAAGTTAGGAAGAGGTGTGCCACAATATAAAGAAAAGATAGCTTTTGAATCCCACTGACGTCGTTTCTTAAACCCTAAATCGACAGCCACATTACAACCCAAATAAAGTTCTTTTTGATTCCAGAGATCAGACATCTGTATTAATCCTATCAATCCAAAAAGGGAGATTATTGATAATATGTCTGATGTAGTGTTAATATTCTTTTATGAGATTATGTCAAATTTCAATTTTATTCGAATAACCGTTCTTTTGATATATTACATGTGATATTATTTGCTTGGTTAACAATATTCCAATCACATGTAATTATTGAGGGAATAGTCTCTATAACGGATGTGTATTCTTTGCTGAGTGTATTCTAATAAATGATTGACATTAAGACTACCATGAAAGATGATAATATTTTTCAAGTGATTTTTGAAATAAAAGAGAAATCATTACACACACATAAGTTTCTATAAAAATATATGGATAATGTTACAACTACCATGTGTTACTCTTATAGTGATCAGAAAAAGGAAGTATTCTAGCAATGCATAAGGAATATTAATTTAATTTTATTTGTGAAAAGTGTGAATTATGAATTCCTAACTATTGAAGTTTGCAGGTAGCTTCACTGAAAACCTTCACGAGACAAAACTCGTCCACTAGAGATCACCTAGGGGTTTAAAGGCTTGTTGCATATGCTAAATGCAATTACGAAAAAATTTACGAAAATGAGTTTACCTCTGTATTTATTTTATTTTCATTTTCTTAGTAGTTTTTATTTACTAGGGATTAGTAAAGTTTAAGTTGGGGAGTGTGATTTACCCTAATTAGAATATAAATTAAAATAGTTAAATAAGTTAATTTTGTAAGATAAAATAGTTAAAAACTATAAATTAGGGTTTGTGTGTAAACTAGAGTTTATATGTGTATTGTTTAAAATTTCAGGGTTTTTTGTGCGGAATTGCAGAAAATCAAGAAGAGAAATCAATCGTAGCTTGAAACAACAAAGGAGGCAAGTGTAATTCAACAACATAAACATGCAAGAATGTCATGGAACCTCCACCAGCAAACAAGGGCCGTGTGGATGGTGGTGGTGGCGTTCAGTCGGTGGCTCTATGTGGTTTGAGTTGATCCTCCACCTCCTACTTCACCTTTGCCTATATATATGTGTTGCTATCTTCATTTTCAACTGGCTAGGATGGGAGCTCCAGAAAATAATTAAAAGGAGAGAAAGAGAAGAGGACGAAAAGAGAGAAAAAGAGGGAAAGTCATAGAAAAATTCAAGATCCGGTCTAACCTACTCTCCATCCAAAACTCTATAATTTCTACATTTCTGTTATGTCTTTCTACTTGGAGAGTTGAATTGTCGCTACCTTTGTGTCTTAGTCAATATTAAGGGTAGTTGTATTTCAATAGTTCCTTGCGAAAGAAGTGTCAGTGTCTGTATTATATTTACTTTTGTAATGAAAATTACCTGCATTTCTTGCTTGTTAATAGCAATAGAGCGTGAGTAGTTTACTTATACCCTTCAGTGAGGGGTGAACATATGTATAATATTGGTTAAATTATGGAAATATCGATGTAGAATTATGCTTTATTGATACATATATATATATATATATATATATATATATAAACCTCCCTTAATTGATGGATGGTTATAGTTATAATATGCTCATGGTTATGAACACCGAGCTATACTTAATATTTTATACCATACTATCTATTATTATGAACTTCATGCATGATACAGTGGTGTACGTAATTGGGTGTAACTATGTAGCCCAAAATTATGTCATCAGTGAATCATCAACCCGTCAGTTGAATATCTACAATGTTCCACTTGAATGGCTTGACCTTCTGGTGCACTGAGGATGTTTTAATGTTGCATGGTATAAAGATGTTAGATGGATAATCTAAGTGTTCCAACTGAATGACTTGTCCTTCTGGTTCACTAGGGTTGTTTAACTAATACATAAAATTGCAAATTGAGTAATTCAAGTATTCCTCTTGAATGACTTGTCCTTTTGGTTTACTTGAGTCAATCAATTGTTGCATACACTTACCAGCCAACCTAGGAAGTTGTTGTAAAGTGGTTTGATATGCACATACCTACTAGGTAACCTAAGAAGTTGTTGTGTTATGGTTTAATATACATCAGACCTACCAGTTGACTTTCCTAGTGACAAGAAAGGTAAATTTTTGTAAGGTGACATTTACAGTACTTAACCAAGATAAAGCATATAGGATCCTTAAACTGAAGGGCACTTTTCATACTATTGTCTTTTAAATATATCTATAAACAAAAGTTAATTTGACTAATTATCAATCTAAGCTCACATCACAAGCTATCTTATGTTATACTATTTTCACAATAACTTCACTCTTCTCATTTCATTTCCAAATTATTAAAACTCTTCGTAGGATCAATTTTGGACTTTAACCGAGAAAACTACAATTCGACCACTTATACTTGGGTGTATAATATAATATAGGTCACGAAATAGGTCAAATCAAATATCTTTGCACAAGATGGTATTTGCTTGGTGGCATCAAGGAGATGAATGTTTATCTTCACCTCGACCTATGATGAGAATCACGGGACTTAACTCTGTTGTCCTCAAATCACCTTTGAATTTGACGCTTAGCCTTCCCCGGTTACAGCTCAAAAAATGTTTGATGGTTTTTCCTAATCTCCAAACATGAACCCATATTGTGTGTATATGGCTTATAAAATTTGATGAGTGTTACTCTCCCTTGGGTTCCATGCAAGAAATGGGAAAAATCGTGTGTGTGAACAAAAACTTGTGTGTGTGCAAAAGTGCTACCCAAGCGTAGAGAGACTTGCAATGTCGTGTTTTACTTGGAATGTTTATTCCAAGGTCGTCTCCTCAGGGAAAGAAATTTCAAATTGCTTTGAAGGGTTATTTCTAAAGAAAATGAAAATTGGAAAATTTTGATATTTGTGATTTGGTGAGTTGAGTTTCGAGAAAATGCAAGAAAACAAGGTTGGCTAATCCATAGGGGTCATTCAAATGGGAATGCCAAATCTACTCAATCCATTCAACCAATGGTGTCCCTATGTTTGATTGATTTGTAGGAAGTGAGGGACTAATGTGGATGTGTTGGACAAAAGCATACCCCGTGACAAGTCTACGGTGTATCAAGAGGTCACAACCATGTCCGCAGTCAACCTAGTCAAACCAAATACTTTACACTACGAGGAAGAATGGAAGAGAGACGATTTGGCATACCCAAAAGGAAATTCCCCTTGGACTAGCCAACTAAAAGTTTAGCTACTCATAGTAAAGGCAAGAACCAACATAATGTAAAGAAACATGGTAGTGAAATGGAACATAAAACTTGTATTGATGCAAGAAAATGTTTAAACTACAAGAACAAATTCATTCATACCCAAAATACCCAAATGTAGAAATGGAAATGCTAGAACACTTAACTAAGCTTGATTACAACTTAAATAAAAGATATTAGAGTGTGAGAGGGAAAGATTACAAGTAAAATAAAGCTTACTACAATGAAAATGGTGAAGGAAATGTAAAAATCTAACTTTCTCTCTCTAAAACTTCATCTTCTACCTTTAAAAGCCTCTAAAAACTGAATGATGGTGTAAGACTTCCCTAATTTCATCCATCCTCTCTCCCTTAGCATGTGTGAACTCAGTTGGCAGGATTGGGGAGAGGTTGAACACTTACACAAGCAAGCTCAGTCCAAGCATGGTCTTCCCATGCTTCACCAACAACTCCTCTTCTCTCTCTTGCTTCTCCGTTCTCTCCTACTTCAAATCTGAATTTAGGGGTTATGAGAGCATCATGGGATGTCAAACATGTCAAGGTATGGCTTAGAGGACAAAAGGTGGGCCCCTAGAGTAGGTGAAGTACTGTGAGCAGGTGTATAGCAAATATAGGCAAAACCTACTCGTAGAACGTAAGAAAACCTACCGGTAAATTTTTTTTTTTTTTTTTTGCATGGCTGAGGTAGAGAATTCTAGTAGCATGTTCTACTAGTAGGTTTTGAATCTTCTATCGATAGGATTTAACTAACTTCTACTAGCAGGTTTTAGTTGACTTCTACCGGTAGGTTTTCTCCTGCTTGTTATGAGTCATCTGTTAAGCATTCTCTTCTTCTCCATTGCCTTTGAGCACTTGATAGGAGGCTTTATACACGAACTTACCTTCTCTTTACCTACAATCACATGAATCTCCATTAATTATGAATTTGAAATCATTTCCCCCAATTTTCACAATTAATGGAGATTTGTGTGATTGCAGGTAAAAAGCAGGTAAGGTCATGTATGAAGCCTCCCACCAAGTGATCAAAGTCAATGGGGGAAGAAGGGACTGCTTAACGGATGACTCAGGACCTCAAGGAACCAAGGAAATCCCAAAGCAAGACAAAAGCTACTGGCAAAAGTCATTCAAAACCTATCGGTAGAAGATTCAAAACCTACCGGTAGAAAATGCTACTAGAAATCTTCTACCTCTATCAGATAAAAAACCTACCGGTAGAAAATCTTACTGGAAAAAACCTACCAATAGGTTTTCTTACATTCTACTGTTAGGCTTTGCCTAGATCTACCAGACACTTGCTCACTCAACACCACTTACTCCAGGGGCCCACCTCTTGTCCTCTTAGTCATACCTTGACAGTTTTGACACCCCATGATGCTCTCCTAACCTCTAAAGTCAAATTTGAAGTAGGAGAGAGGGAGAAACAAAAGAGAGAAGAAGGGTGGTTGGTAAAGCATGGGAAGATCGTGCTTGGACTGAACTTACTTGTTGAAGTGTCCAACCTCTCCCCAATCATTCCACTAGAGTTCACATATGATAAGGGAGATGGTATGGATAAAAAATCAAAGGGACTTACACCATTATTCAGTTTTTACATGCTTTTAGAGAGAGACGCTCCATGGTTGAAGATGAAGTTTTAGAGAGATAAAGTTGGGTTTTTATATTTCCTTCACCTTTTCATTGTAGTAAGCTTTATTTTACTTGTAATCTTTCCCTCTTACACTCTAATCTCTTTTATTCAAGTTGTTATCAAGCTTAGCTAAGTGTTCTTGCATTTTCATTTCTATATTTGGGTATTTGCTCTTCAAGCCTTATATTTTAGGTATGAATGACTTTGCTCTTGTAGTTTAAACATTTTCTTGCATCAATACAATTTTCATGTTCATTTCACTACCATGTGTCTTTACATTATTTTTGTTCTTTTCTTTACTATGAGTAGCTAAACTTTTAGTTGGCTAATCCAAGGGGAATTTCCTCTTGGGTATGTGAAGTTGACTTTATTTCGTCCTTCATCGTAGTGTAAAATGTTTAGTTTCATTAGGTTGAGTGTGGACATGGCCGTGGGCTCTTGATACACTGTAGACTTGTCATGGGGTATGCTTTTGTCCACCACATCCACATTAGTCCCTCAACTCCTATGAATCAATCAAATATCGAGACACCATTGGTTGAATGAATTGAGTCGATATGGCATTCCCATTGGAATGAACCCTATGGATTAACCAACCTTGCTTTATTGCATTCTCTCAGAAAATAACTCACTAAAACACAAATATCAAAATTTTCCAATTTTCATTTCTTTAGAAATAACCCTTCAAAGTAGTTCGACCTTTCCTTCCATGAGGAGACGACCTTGGAATACCTATTCTAAGTAAAACATGACATTGCAAGTCTATCTATGCTTGGGGAGCACTTTTGCGCACACACACAATTTTGTTCATCCACACACAATTTTTTTCATTTCTTGCAATTGAATTCGTGGGAGAGTGACACTCACCAACTCGTATAAGCCATTTACACACAATCCGGGTTCGTGTTTGGAGATTAGGGAAAACCATCAAGCACTCACCACATTTCCATTCCTTCATAATTAATCACAATCAGTCTTAGAAAAACTAAGGTGTGGTAATCATTTTGCACTGGCTTGGTAAAGCATGTGGTGTGGAAACGAATTTTCACTAAAGGCTCAATCACGGTACTAGGGATAAATTTTTCAGAAGAAAAGGCTAAGGCTCAATGCAATTCAATGATGGCCTAAGATCATCTCCAAATAAGCATGGGTAGGCATATTGGCATTTTAAGACAAAGTCAATCAACTATCCATATGCACTCTAACCAAAGCAAGCGTAATGAGATTATTGAACAGAACTTGAATTTGAAAATTATTCCTTTGAGTAAATGTAAATTCCCTCAATCAGGGTTGAAACTAAAGCTCACATAGGTACTTACTTCATATCTACTATGTATGTTAAGCACTAAAATGTGGATCCAATTAGTAAATTGCCAAAATTACACATTCAAGGTGCATTACGGTTGAGTTTGAATGAAAGCATAGATGTAATATTCAAGCATAGGATAAATTCTCTATGTTATACTCTTGTGTTTAAAGTTCAAAATGAAGATCAACCAATCACAGATCCCATAACAATTAGGACAGGGGAATATAGTTAAATATTATATATTTCCCACATAAAATTTTCAAAACATTTTTTTTATAATAATAATTATTTTTTAAAAATTTCACATTTTCAACTATTTTATAAAAAAAAGTGGTGGAAGATATAAATAGTGCACATTACCCTCCAACTTGAACTATGCATTATCCTCAATGCACAAAGAATCATGCAATCAGAAAAATGAAAGTAACATGGGAAATAAAATACCCACCTTTTTTTTTGTTTTGATATAAACATTAAAGGGAAAGTGAAACAAAAAATCTTGTTTACACCCCCCAACTTAGACTCGGGCATGATACTAAATAAGATTTGTTACGATGATGCTCAAAATGAATCGATTCCAAATTAGAAAGAGGTAAACAACTTTATGCTAAAATCTACACTACAACATCATGAAAATAAAAATATAACAATAAAAGAAATCTAACTACTATATACATGAAAACAAAACAAAAAGGAATCAAGTCAATCCGGCTTCAATTCAGATATGAGCTTGGGTCCATTGATTTTTTTTTATTTTAATTTTTTTTTTGGTTTATAAATGCCTTTCCTAACTAATCTATCTAACAATACAAAAGATAATGATTACAAAATTTTCAACAAAATAGATGTGCACTCAAGTTTATGCAGTATACAATTTCTTTTTATAAATTTCTACACTTAACTCCATTTCAATACCCTCCCCAAAGTTGAAAATTGTGAACCTCAACACCACTCTATGGTAAAAAAAAATGACCTTAGGCTCATTAGCCTCAAGTGAGATAATAACTTCAGTAAAATTTTCATAATCAAGAGTGGTGGGAGATTCAACATCACTTTGCATTCCATAAAAATGATCATCCTCAATACATTGACTATGCTCAAGATATTGTTCTTCACACATAGCAATTATGACATTAGTCAATGAAATAAGGTCAACTCTAATTTCAAAAAGTTGTTGGGTTACTTGGGCATTGACTTCCATTTGGTATTGCATAGACTTGTAAAGAGTATTTTTTCAATTCTTGTTCGGTTGAGTGCTCATATGTTGGATATTGACAAAATTCATTTGGTGGTGTGAGATCGGATGAAAACTTATAAAGTTCGTTCTCCCAACCATAACTCGGATAACTCGTTGCAACATAATGGTTGGGGTAAAAATTTTCGGGGGCTAGTATTGAAATTGATCCTTCACATGCAAAGTCTTGAATCGTATATTTTAATGGGGACTCACTAGTGATGTGCTCATACTCATCACAAATCTCGCACATGTTTTCAAAATTTGGGGCATTTAACACATTTTCATAAAAATTAGGAAACATTACATAAAACACGAACTACAACAAATAATTTACAATTGAGATGAAATATCTTAGCCAGTGATGAAAATCACGAGACTTACCTATGCTGTCCCGAACACCTTCGAAAACATGATGCTTAGCCTTCCTCGGCAACGATGCCAATAATGCTTGTTGGTTTTCCCTAACTTCCCACATATACCCGACCATGTGCACAGATGGCTTATAGAGATTAGTGAGTTTCACTCTCCCTCAACTTCAATGCAAGAAGTGGAAAAATTGTGTTTGCATGAACAAAAACGTGTGTGTGCAAAAGTGCTCCCTAAGCGTAGAGAGACTTGCAATGTCATGTTTTACTTGGAATGAGTATTCCAAGGACGTCTCCTCAGAGAAGGTGAGGTCGAGTGTTTTTGAAGTGTGATTTGTGAAAAAGTGAAAATTGGAAAATCTTGTGATTTGAAATTTGGTGAGTTTTGAGTTAAGAAATATGCAAGAAAGTAAGGTTGGCTAATCCATAGAGGTCATTCCAATGGGAATGCCAAATAAACTCATTTTATTCAACCAATGGTGTCTCGATGTTTGATTAATTCGTACGAAGTGACAGACTAATGTAGATGTGTTGGGCAAGAACATACCCCGTGACAAGTTTATAGTGTATCAAAAGCCAACAACCACGTCTGCGCCCAACTTAGTTAAACCAAACACTTTACACTACGAGGAAGAATGGAAGATTGTCGATTTCACATAACCAATAGGAAATCCCTCTTGGATTAGCCAACTAAAAGTTTAGCTGTGCATGAAAAAAGCAAGAACAAAAATGAAGTGGAGAAACATGCTAGTGGAATCAGGCATGAACTTATATTTGTGTAAGAAGAAGTTTAAACTACAAGAGAAAAAACATTCAATTCTAAAATGAAAAGCTTGAAGGGAACAAAACCCAAATGTAAAAATTAACCACAAGAAACTTGAATAAAATTTATTACAACTTGACTAAAAGAGATTAAAGTGGAAGAGGGAAATATTACATGTAAAATAAAGCTTCAATGAAAGTGGTGAAGGAAAATGTAAAACCCATCTTTCTCTCTTGAGAACTTCATCCACCCCCCTATTCTTTTAGCATGAGTGGCTGACTTGGAGTGATTGGAGAGAGATTGTCCACAAAAGCTTCCAAAATCAGTCAAAGCATGGTCCTACCCTACTTTTCCAACCACTCCCTCTCTCTACATTGGTCACCTACTCCCTTATGCTTCAAATCTGAATGTATGGGTTAGGAGATTATCATGGAGTGTTAGAAATGTTAGAACATGGATTAGGTGACAAAAGGTGGGCCCCCGTAGTTGGTGGAGTCATTTGGAGATGGATCTGAGCTTTCTGGGCATCTTCTATTGGTAGCTCGTAGAGCTCCTAGTGGTATCTCATTTCCAATAGGGGCTTCTATCGGTAGCTCGTAAGGCTCCTACCGGTAGCTCATGCAGACAACTATCGGTAGCTCATTTACAGCTTTTGTAAATTTGTCATAACTTTTGATTCCACCATCTGATTGAACTAAAATATTGACATAAGATAGAGGACATCCAGATCTACAACTCTCATGTTTTTCACTATTTTAGATTCGAAGTGGATCATGGTCAAAAATTCAAAATACCAGGGTATCGATACCAAATGATGTGAATACCAATACCTATGACACTAGGTACCAATACCTCTTTGATTTCTTTCACTTTTAAGCCTTCCAATCCTCATGTAATGTGTCTATCTCTTCACCACTCATCCACACTTAGTTGTAGGGTTCTGAAAGCCGCCATTTACTCTTTGATTAGCTGCAACATAAAAATTTTGACATTATATACAAATTCAACTAACTCTAAGTAATTAAATGCAAAGTTAAGTCAAAATGCATGTAATGAGGCTTTTACATATGCAATATTACGCGCTCATCACCCAACTTGAGTTTTTCTAGTCCCTAGCAAATCTTATTCGAAAAGCTAGTTATAAACCAACAATAAAACGTCCATACATGTAGATCCTTAAATAAACTAATTCAAAACAATTAAATCTAATTGCAATTGAGCCAATTCGTTTAGGGAAAATTTAAGCACAAAGAATAATTTGTTCTTTCATTCACAAACACTGTCTTTCGTTTCAAAGAAGAGCATAAAATGGCCTATTCTCCTAAGGATTCTTCTACCTAGGCCTGTCAATCTAAACTTGCTTCTATTAACCTAAAGTTCCTAAAAAGTTGCAAAACAAAAGAAAGGACACTCACTAGTGGCTCCTTCATCGCTCATGGTTGCACTCATTTCCTCATCTTCTCCAATCTCGTCACCATCACCCTCATCATCACTAGACTCATCATCACTACATTCTTCCTCCTCCTCATCACCCTCCTATTCATCATCACCCTCCTCCTCATCACTAGAGTATTAAACGTCTAGCACAATAGTCGAAGAAGGGGTAGTAGTAGGCTGTGCAGAAGTGATAGCCCTGGGATTAGGTGGTGGAATATCATATGTGGCGACTAGTGGAACCTTAACAGGAATAGATGGTGGAACCTCAACAGGAATAACTGGTGGCGTTTGTAGTGGAGGTACCATAGGTAGATACTCTCCTGGGAATGCTTGCTCGTAGACTCTCTTCATCATCAGCATCAATGGCTCCAAAGTCCCTTAGTCCTAGACCATTGCCTTCCCCATTTCCTCTAGCTCACCCTCAATCCTAGTTAGTTGATGGGGAATAGTCCTCACTAGAGCGGATCTGGATGCAAGTGGCTTAGTCCTCCCCTCTAGATGCTCAATTGCCCTAGTCATAGCCTTCTTTTTCTTGCTACTTTGTTTACCAATTGGGCCATACTCAGTCTGGGACATCACATCGCTCGAGACCATTTTCTCCCAAGCCCTTAAGCAGATTTGGGAGACTAAATTAGCATAAGACATGTTTGCCCTAGGCTTGGTAGTCGTGGCGTAATCTCTCATAATCTCCTAGATCATCCTCACAATGTCCATCTGGGACCCCGCCATAAACTCGTACAATAGAGCCATCTTCTCTACCCCTGGCTTCTTTTCCATCCCCCTTAGTAGATTATAGTGGAGGATTTTATACATGACCCCATAACCATGCTTGAGCCCACCAGTATGGATTTTTCCTTTGAACCCACGGTGTCTTTATACATCAATTGCGAATACTTATAAAGTTCCTTCCTTTGCTCAGTGGGGGTGGGGGTAATTGATTTTGTCCGCTTCAGGCCTTTGGTACTTTAGGATCACAACTATTGATGATGGGTTAACATCAATTGCCTTTTCCTTCACCATGGTTCTCAACACTCCTAGATTTTCATCCACAACCACCAATGCCTTATAAAACTCTTGATACAAGGGACTTGGCGCTCACAAATCACATTCCTAACCCCCAATCGCCTCTAAATGATCACTCTTCTTTTTCTTCCTAGGCCCATTAGAACTTGGGCCAACATTCTTGGCCTTCCAACGGACACCCATGCCCCTTTTTTTTTTGCTAGGAGGAAACCACTCCTTTGGTGCGTGCAATCAACACCACCAGGAACCCAAACATTACAAATGGGAAACCCACCCCCAAATCAAATCAAAGAGCCCAAAAGATGGTGAAGGGGACTTATGAATTTGCACCATTGTCAATGAATCCAAGATTTTAGTGAAGGAATGGAGGATGATGATGAATGCCCAAGAGATCTTTGAGGGTTTGGAGAACTTCTATGGATATGAGAAAGTGTTTGAGGGGGAGGATGAGTGAGATCAGTGAAATAAAATCCCAAAAATTCCCTTTTAAAACCCTCAATTTTTTTAATTTAGGGAACGAGGTACGGTAGCTCGTCAAGCAGGTAATGATAGCTTAGTGTTCTACCAAGTAAGTACCAGTACCAAATAAATAAGGTACCGGTAGCTTGACCAAAAATCAGCAAATTTTTTTTTTTGGTGTGCCATTTCACTTTTATCCAATTTGTCTAACTTATTTGACTCTAATCTAACTTTGACAACCTACTTGGCTAACTTAACTACTCAGAAACATGATTTACACTATTGTATCAAAACTATCGAACTTTGCCCAAATTCATAGATGAAATTGCAATGCGATTTAATTTGACAAATTCAAAACACATGTCATGGAATTCTAAGTCTAGAAAAATGAAAACCATAAAATAAAGCACAAAATAAGATCTATGGCATTCATGATCCCTTCCTACCCTACTCTACATTTTTAAACCACTAGGTGATCCCTAGCGGATGAGTTTGTCTCGTGAAGGTTTACGGTGAAGCTAGCAACAAACTTCTATTTCTTTAATTCCCCCCCTTTTTTTCACATCCAATATTTAAAACATATTTCATCATCCTAACCCGCCCTAGGGTGTCTTGAACAATTTTTTTTGCATTCACCCGAACTAGTTACTCATGAGTAACTCCATAGACTTAAATGTTATTCAAAAGTAATCACCTACTCATCTCTCTTCAGGACTTGTGTGTGTGTAAAATGAGTATGCAATTTAAATAATTTACCCAAAAACCTCCAAATCCATTTTAGCTATCCCAATTCAATTGCGATGCAATTCTCACCAATTGTTTCCTCTTAGAATGAATAACTCTATGATTATAGTGACTTTCTCTTCATGTTCATACATGAAGCAGAATCTTGTATTCAAAAAGGAAATAAAGCTCACATATAGTCCAAAATTGAAGTGCATGTTCAACAATTGAAACGATCTTGACATAATCTCATAAATGGAATTTTAGGGCAATTTAACACAATGTAATTGACTTCTCTTTTTCTTTAGAACATACTTTGGATATGTATTCTCAATATCAAAAAGGACTTATTCCAGTTATAACGTGGCTTTGGGGTTATTTAGGCTAGAGAAATGAAGGGAATAAGGAGTTCAAACGTGGAATATCCCGAGAATATGACTTTCTAATCACAATTCATCTTTCTTTCTTTTTACTATCCACCTTCATTTCAATTCCCTCTTTCTTTCCCTTTTTCTTTTCTTTCTTTTCGTCCTTTTTTTCCTTTTTTCTTTACTTTTGCTTTTTTTAAATTTTTTTTTTTCAATTCATGCATACATCATCCCTTTGTTTCATTTTCCACCATCACATCTTCCCTTCATCCAATATAAGCATTGTTCATATTAGGATAACCAAGGTAGGGTAAACATATTAAGCATTGCTTGGTCAAACATGTGGTTAAAGAAACAAAATTTTCATTGGCAGCTCAATCACAGTGACTAAGGACAATATTTCGAATAGAAAGGCTAAGGCTCAAAGTGGATCATAGAAGACCTCAAATCATTTCTCAAAGATACATGATGAATTATTATTTTGCATTTCAGATCAAGTCAATTAACTATCATTTTGCACACAGACAAAAACAATAATAATGAGATTATTGAACATAATTGAATTTGAATTTTTTTTTCTTTTGAGTACATGTAAGTTAACCCTCCAACAAAGAATAACACAATAGCTCACAAGCGTACTTCAGTCATCTCTACAATTTATGTCAAGCTCTATAAGATGTGGATCTCAATCAGGAAATTGCAACAATTACACTTCCATGGTGCACTTTAGTTGAGTTTGAATGAAGACATGTATGTGATACTTAAGCATAGGATAAACTTATATGGTGCACTCATATGTTAAAAGTTCAAGTTTTAGGTCCAGCAACACAAATCCCATATCAGTTAGGAGGAAAAATGTAAGACCTTGTACTAAATATTAAATAAGGATACTATTATCTTAAGTGTTCCCCTAAGGTGAATAAAATAATGGTAGAAACTTAGAATCATTGTTGAAAGATTGATCATGAAGTTTGAGTTTTGAACGAATTGACTTTTGGGTCAAAATTAGTTTTGAATATGTTTAACCTTGAGAATAGTGATTAGGTAAGTTTCTAAATATTTTTAGGTCAAGATAAGGTCTTCATTGAATTCAGATGGTCGAAAAATCTTGGGAGAGGTAATATGGGGTGTATTAGAAATTAGGAAGTGTTCCGGAGTTAAAACACATTTTTGATAAAACTTGGGTAGAAATAATATTGACACTGCCTTAGTATTTAGACTATAACATTTTACCCTGATCCCTGTTTGATCTAAAATTTGGATAGTAGACCCTAAACTTCCAAGGCTACAAAAGAGTGTTTCCTGAAACTTTTCCAAATCGACCTTTAAATAGGCCAAAACTTCATTGGAAGTTCAAATGAATATGGGATAACGTTCGAACGTGAAAGTCCGTTCGAACGACACTGTTCGAATGTGAAGTCTGTTTGAATGATAGTTCATTCCAGTACAATTGTCTAATGGAAAAACAAAAGTACTGGGAGCAACTAACGTTCGAACGCCAAAATGACATTTGAACGTGAGTTTCGAATCAGAGTATCAGATTTACGTCGGTGGACTCTTTTCTCACCCTATAAATACATAAGGCCGTCTCCCATAGCCTCCTTTCAACATTTCTAACCCTATAAAGCCTTAGGGAACAAGAAAGAAGGGGATAAACACAAAATCAAGGGGGGATTTTCACATTGAAGTGGATCAAATCTTCTAGTTTTTCATACAACACTAAGGAAGAAAGGTAGGGGTTTCTTCTCACTCTTGTTCATTGAGGCTAGGGTGTATATATATATGTTTTGACTCTAGATCTTATATATATGTTATAGAATCCTTGCTTCTTGATGTTCTTGCAAATATTACCATGTTTTGATAGAAGCTATGGTTGGATAGCCATGAAATCTCTATTCTTGTCTTGAAAACCCTAGTTTTCAAGAAAAATAGATTTTTCTCTTAATATTCCATTGTTATTGATTTCAAAATTCTAGTGCTTTGTATTGAACAACAAATTGGTATTTTTGATGATCTCTTGCATATCTTCTTAAATTGTTCTATTGGAATAATACATGTGAAATTTGAGAATTTTTGGATTTGTTTGTGACTTGAGGAAATGGGTTTGTATTGTATCTCTTGTGGATGTTTGGATGAACATGGGTGGCCGTTGACCGGGTATCATAGAGTGGGTAGATGTGTTTCTTAGTCCGTGTAGGTTTGAAGGTTTTCTACCACTCGTAATGGGGTTGGTGCCTTGCGAGTACCAAACCACTATTTGCTCACGTGGAATCGAGGCTGAGTGTTAGTATACTATTCCTAAGTTGGATTCGTCATTGCCAATACGTTGGTATACGCCCATCCTAAAGATGGATATCCTTGCGAGGATTGGATGTGTGTGTGTGGGCCATGATATTCTCGATGTGTTTATTCATGCAATGTCATACATCATACCTGAGATACATTGTGGGTAATGGTAGAAATTGTGGATTATTGTTTATTGTTGTGGAAATGATTTATTACAGGAACTTGTTGAAAATGGTTTATGGTTGGAAATGACTTATTGTTGGGAATTGGTTTTACTTCTTTATTTACTTTATTGATATTGCTTAAACTTGAGATCGGATGAACTGTCACTATTTTCTTTCAAAAGTTATATATGACATTTGTGAAATGAGACTGACTCGTTTTATATATTTTCAAAACCTGTTCGAGTCTGGGAGGATTTTCCTACAGTGCTTAGTGCTCACCCCCTACAAACAATATTCTTTTCAGATTTTGGTTTAGAGGAAGAGCTCGGAGTGGACAAGTAGGTATTTTGGTAAGCTCAAGTTGACTTGTGAGTGTCACTCTCCCTCAAGTTCAATGCAAGAAGTGGGAAAATTGTGTATCGATGAACAAAAATGTGTGTGTAAAATTTCTCCCCAAGTGTAGAGAGAGTCTTGTGATGTTGTGTTTTACTTGGAATGAATATTCCAAGGTCGTCTCCTTAGGGAAGGCGAGGTCTAAGGAAAAAGAGTCAATTTCACATACCAAAAAGAAAATCCCTCTTGGATTAGTCAACTAAAAGTTTAGCTATGCGTGATAAAAGCAAGAACAAACATGAAAGCGAAAGACATTGTGATGAAATCAAACATAGACTTGTATAAATGTAGAAGAAAGTTTATACTACAAAACGAATGACATTCATACTCAAAATGCAAAACTTGAAGAGAAAATACCCAAATGTAAAAATAAAATACAAGAACACTTAGCTAAACTTGATTACAACTTGAATAAAAGAGATTAGAGTGCAAGAGGGAAAGATTATAAGTTAAATGGAGCTTACTATAATGAAAATGGTGAAGGAAAATGTAAAAACCTAACTTCTTTCTCTAAAACTTCATCTTCTACCTTGAATTTTCTCTCTCTAACATTCATGTCTTCTAAAATTATATGAAGCAGCGCCAAAGTTTCATCCATGCCCTCTCTTCTTAGTATGAGTGACTAACTTGACATGACTGGAGAAAGGTTGTCCACTCAAAGAAGCAAAATCAGTCAAGGCATTGACCTCCCATGCCTTTCCAACCACTCCCTCTCTCTCTTTTGCCTCTTCCCTCTCTCATACTTCAAATTTGAATTTTGGGGTTAGGAGCTCATCATGGGGTGTTAAAGATGTCAGGACATGGTTTAGAGGACAAAAGGTGGGTCCTCGAAGTTTTTGGAAATCGTACAAAGAAGTTTTTGGCATTTTTGGGCTTGTTCTACCAGTAGGTCGTGGGTAACTTGCCGGTTGGTATTTTTCAGTAAGCTTTTCTACCAGTAGGTCTTGAGTCTTCTACTAGTAGGTCTTGAATGACTTCTACCGGTAGGTCCTGAATAAGTTCTACCGGTAGATGTTGTCCTGTCTTGGATTTTTTTTGGTTCCTTGGGATCCCAAACCATCCGTCAAGCGGTTCCTTCATCCCCGTTGACCTTAAGAACTTGATGGGGGTGTTTTCTGCATGCCCTTACTAGCCTATGACCTACAATCAAACAACTCTTTATTAATTATAATTTTGAAACCATTTTTCCCAATTTCCACCCCAAAACAAGTGAAAATGGTTCTAATAGAGATGCATATTACGCATTATTTTACACTCATCAAACCCCCCCCCCCAAACTTTAGTTTTTCTGGTCCCTAGCAAACCTTATTTTCGACTATACTACATATACAACAATTCCATTCATGTTAAATAATTTACGGATCAACAAGATACTCAAATCAAAATGCAATTATGTAAATGAAGTTAGGGAAAAATGAAATAAAAAGCATTGGTCTTTCATTAATAAATGTATGAGATTCAGTACAGAGAACTCAAGACAAAATGACCTGTGATCGTTTGGACTCTTCTATTAGGGTGACTTCAACGAGACCACCATTCTTCGGTATATAAAACAAACAAAAACAACACAAAAAATCTTGGACTCTCCCTAATCCTCCTCCTTGTCCTCTGACTCAACATCCTCACCCTCATCGTCAAACTCATCATCATCAAGGCACTGAGAGACAGTCGTCCATCCTCCACTCGATACCATCAAGGCGCGAAGAGACAGTCTGAGGTAGAGCAACAGTGGATGGCCCAATTATGGACGTTCCAGTTGTAGGTGACTCAGCCTTAGATAGCCTACCCCATTCTTCTCTTTGTGTGAATCTTCCTGTCATGGTCGTCCGGTAGAAGTGTCACATCAATGGGGCTACCCTTAAGCTTGCTATGGAGGTAAATTTTTGTGACAAGGTGAGCATAAGAAAGGTTCGCCTTTCACTTCGAAGCCTACGCATAATCCTTTATCACCTCCCAGATCATGAGAGCAATGTCCATCCGGGAGCCGGCTAGGAAAGCAAAGAGGAGGGCCAGTTTCTCTTCCCTAGTGTCTTCTCCACACCCCGAGGTAAAAATTTGTAATGGAGAAATTTATTCATTACGCCATAGGAATGCTTCAGTGAACCAACTTGAATTTTCCATTAAACTGTGCCGGGTCCTCACACATCAGACTTGTATATTCCTAGAGTGATTTCTCCCAGGGGTGTTGGCAACAGGCCTCTGATACTATAATACCTCAGTGATGACTACCGGGGTGACATCAATCACCTTCCCCCTCATATATGTCTTCAATAAAAACAAATCCTCATCCACCACCCTTAACTTTCGATAAAAATCCCTACAAATGGAAAGCATATACCCCTGCATTGGCTGGAACCAAAAGTCAATGCCATGGCCCTCGATCACTCGGACTACGTCATTGAGTGGCCTAAAGGTGGGCTTGTCAACTTGCTGCTCGCATGTCACATTCTTGGTCTTAATGCTCTTCATGCAAGGGTCATTTTTCCTTTTCTTCCTTTGTTCCCTACCACTGGGGCCTGCCTCCTCAGCCTTCTTGCGGGACCCGATTCCTACAGAAGGTGGTGAGCCAGGGCCTATTTGCTTAGTGCGGGCCATCACAATAAACAATGCCCCTAGGGTGAAGAATAGCTATAACAAAACAACTCAAAAATGTCAAAGATGGAGGTGAAGACATACCCACTCTAGCCATTGTTCCAAATTCCATGGTTCGATTGAAAATCATAGCTTTTGATGGATTGGTGACGCTTTATAGAGAAAAAAGGGTTTTTTCGTGGAACAAAGGTAAAGGAAATGAAGAAGAATCACAAGCTTAAAAGAGAAATTTGATAAATTTGGAGGATGCCTAAGGCTTCTTTGAGTGTTTGAAAGGTTTTGAGAGAGGATAGAGTGTTTTTTAGAGTGAGATGTGTGAGGGAGATGAAGGGTTTCACCTAAAATTTGGGTTTAAAACCCTTGTTTTTTGGATTCTAGGCAAAACCTACTGGTAGATCGCCAGTCTTTTACCAGTTGAAAACCCTTATAGAAAACTTCTACCGGTAGGTTTCAACTTTCTTGCAAAAATTCCCTATGTTCTCATCCTTACTCCAATTCCAAAATTATTTGACTCCAATAGTGACTTAATTCCTAACTCAACTATTCAAAAACATGATCTATGCTAGTGAACAACGATGTATGACTATGCCCAATTTCATTTACAAAATTGCAATGCGATTTGAGCCTTGATGCTTCCAAAACCATGACATGGAACGCTAAATTCAACAAAATAGACACCCAATACGTAAAGCACAAGCTACAAAATAAAAATAGGTATTCCTTTTTCTGTATCATTTCTAAAATTTGAGCAATATTCCCTTATCCTACTCGTTCTGGGTCGCCTAACACAACTTTTCAAACACCCGAACCAAACACACATGAGTTTCATCACTGCTTTAAATGCTATTCTAAAGTATACACCTATGCATTTCATTTCAAAACTCGTGTGTGTGTGAAATGAATATGCAATTGAAACATTTACTCAATGGAATCCATATTCATTTAGCCTTCCAAATTCAACTTTGATGCAATTCTTACCAAGGGTTTTTCTAAAAAAGGAATAACTCTATGATTATCCTGGCATGATCTCCATATGTATATGTGAGATAGAATCTTGTGCACAAACCAAAATGCTCACATATAATCAAAAATGGTGTGCATGCATAACCATTGAAACGACCATGGCATAATCTCATGAATAGAATGTTAGGGCACTAGATAACAAAACTAACTTTTCTTCTCATTTAAAGTATGTTCTCCCCATGCTTTCTCTAGATCATTTAGGGGGCTTTCATGGGTTGTAATGAGGCATTGGAGTGATATTTGGGTTGAGTGAAATGAAGGGCAGAGGGAGACAAAAAGGGTTATTTCGATGACATAACCTTTGTTATCAAAACTCTCATTTTTGTGGAATTTTCAGCTTTACACCTTAACTTCACTTTTATGTCTCTTTTTTCCTTCTTTCCTCAACATTTTTCTTCTCTTCTTCTTTTCTTTTCATTTCTTTTTTTTTCAACCCCCTTTTTCTCATTTTTCTTGGATTTTTCTTCTTTTTCACTTAAAATTTGAATTCAACACCATTCATCTCTTTTTTGGATTTCCTCACCACATTTCTCTTTCATCATGAATAAACACAGTCAGTCTCTGAAAAACCAAGGTGTGGGAATTATAATCATTTTGCAATGGCTTGGTAAAACATGTGGCGTGGAAATAAATTTCACTTAAGGCTCAATTATGACACCAGGGATAAATTTTTCACAAGAAAAGGCTAAGGCTCAACACAATTCAAAGATGGTCTAAGATCATCTCTAGATAAGCATGGGAAGGTATATTGGCACTTTAAGACTAAGTCAATCAACTATCCAAATGCACTCTAACCAAAGCAAGCATAACGAGATTATTGAATAGATTTTGAATTTGAAAATTTGTTCATTTGAGTAAATGTAAGTTTCCTCCAACAAGAATTGGCACTAAAGCTCACATCGGTACTTACTTTATCTCTACTATGTATGTCAAGCTCTAAAATGTGGATCCAATCAGTAAATTGTTGAAATAACAATTCAAAATGCATTGTGGTTGAGTTTCAAAGAAAACACCTATGTGATANTGAAACATTTACTCAATGGAATCCATATTCATTTAGCCTTCCAAATTCAACTTTGATGCAATTCTTACCAAGGGTTTTTCTAAAAAAGGAATAACTCTATGATTATCCTGGCATGATCTCCATATGTATATGTGAGATAGAATCTTGTGCACAAACCAAAATGCTCACATATAATCAAAAATGGTGTGCATGCATAACCATTGAAACGACCATGGCATAATCTCATGAATAGAATGTTAGGGCACTAGATAACAAAACTAACTTTTCTTCTCATTTAAAGTATGTTCTCCCCATGCTTTCTCTAGATCATTTAGGGGGCTTTCATGGGTTGTAATGAGGCATTGGAGTGATATTTGGGTTGAGTGAAATGAAGGGCAGAGGGAGACAAAAAGGGTTATTTCGATGACATAACCTTTGTTATCAAAACTCTCATTTTTGTGGAATTTTCAGCTTTACACCTTAACTTCACTTTTATGTCTCTTTTTTCCTTCTTTCCTCAACATTTTTCTTCTCTTCTTCTTTTCTTTTCATTTCTTTTTTTTTCAACCCCCTTTTTCTCATTTTTCTTGGATTTTTCTTCTTTTTCACTTAAAATTTGAATTCAACACCATTCATCTCTTTTTTGGATTTCCTCACCACATTTCTCTTTCATCATGAATAAACACAGTCAGTCTCTGAAAAACCAAGGTGTGGGAATTATAATCATTTTGCAATGGCTTGGTAAAACATGTGGCGTGGAAATAAATTTCACTTAAGGCTCAATTATGACACCAGGGATAAATTTTTCACAAGAAAAGGCTAAGGCTCAACACAATTCAAAGATGGTCTAAGATCATCTCTAGATAAGCATGGGAAGGTATATTGGCACTTTAAGACTAAGTCAATCAACTATCCAAATGCACTCTAACCAAAGCAAGCATAACGAGATTATTGAATAGATTTTGAATTTGAAAATTTGTTCATTTGAGTAAATGTAAGTTTCCTCCAACAAGAATTGGCACTAAAGCTCACATCGGTACTTACTTTATCTCTACTATGTATGTCAAGCTCTAAAATGTGGATCCAATCAGTAAATTGTTGAAATAACAATTCAAAATGCATTGTGGTTGAGTTTCAAAGAAAACACCTATGTGATACTCAGGCATAGGATAAACTTCTATGGTGTACTCATGTATTCAAAGTTCAAAGCGAAGATCTAGCTATCACTGACCCATAACAATTTGAATAGGGGAATATGGTTCAACATTCATATATTTTTTCACATAAATTGTCCAAAATTTTCAAAATTCCTCACATATTTCCAACTATTCCATACAAAAATAGAGGGACAAGAATGCAATAAAACAAAGAATAACACAATGCTATGTCATCAATTAGATATATATCTACTCATCTTACTTGAACAACAAGCATGTATTCAATATATATGCAGTATGAACGAAGGCTTTGATACCACATAATGGAATGGTAGCCCCAAAAATTCGTTGATGGTAAGTATAACCACTATAAAAAAAAAATTATCAGTCTATTAATCCTACAAGGAAGAATTAGAGTATACCTTTGACGAGCAAATCTGCGCGAAGGAAGATAGTTGTAGAGCAAACAGTCGACTCAATGGCCCTCAAGATCTTCTACCATGTTTCCTTCCACACCAAAATCTGAAAGTAGTGTGGGCTACAATCCTTCAAATTTTCTCCCTTTCTCTCTTTGCCTCTTCTAGACGTGAAGGTAAAGGTTATAGCTAAGAGAACCAGCGAGTGCATGTATTTATAGGCTATAACAAAGACACTAAGGAGAAATAAGGGTTGTACTTCCAATGGGCCTAGGAATCCTATATCCAACTCAGAATAAACATCCTAAGCTCCATTAATAATAAGCTAGTCCACTAAAATCTTATTATTGATCTCTTGGGCCTTATCTTAAAATTTTATTTCGAGTTCGTTGTTATGTTATGCTTAATAATCTCTCCGCGTTTAAGGTTATAGATGTCTGTCAATTAATTAAATTACTGAACATTATATTTAATTAACCTTTTTTTATCCTTGAGATCTTACCACTCAACTTATTTGTCATGTCGAATAATTAAATCCACCTATAGGGTTTGACATGGACAAAACTTATGAGCTTTCTCAAGAGAATATCATTAACCCATTTAAATATTAGGACATGGTTTCCTTGAATAATTAATTTCCACCATACGAATAATGTTATCTTCAATTCACCGAGTTTTTTGACTCAAATATGAATCTCACTCTATTATGAATTAAGCTAACAATCATTATATGCACGTGTAAATTAAATATTTTAGGATTAAGAGATTAAGCAATCATAATAACTATGAGGTATTTATTTTCTTATTTACTCAGTAAAAAAATGACCTCAATAATGGTCATATTCAATACACAAAGTGTACTAGTGCAACAATCCAAGACATTAGATTGTCTCCTATAGTCAAGACAACCTATGTTAGAAGATTGCACTATAATCTTATTGATGGTGTCCAATTCCATCTAAGAGTGTGAACCTTCACTCACATCATACAAGGATTTTATACTCTGATCATCTATGGATAAATCAAACTCTACACACTAGATTACGTATAATTTAAAATAAAAGACACACATGCATAACATATTTAATATAATGCAAATATTTTACCCATTCAGATTCTCAATAGAAAATGAATAACTTTTATTAAATAATAAAATGAGTTTCACTATAAAAAGTAAGCTTTTAGCATATGACTCTATCATATTCCTCCTCTATCAAAGAATCAACCAAGCAAGTCTCCAAAGAATCCCCATAAAATGCCTTATTCAAATGGTCTTGTGCCAAAGACTTCATAGAATTTATCTTCCTTAATTCATCCCCTTCGCCTAGTTTTTTAGCAATAATGAAGATATTCAATTCAAGGGTGCACATATTACCACAATAAAATTTCATAGCACCATTCCTGTAATTGATCAAGGCATCAGAAGTGGCAAGGAAGGGTCAACTGCGGATGACATGAATTTGACTCCTCGAATGTATAACTAGTTGGGTGTCCAAAATAATAAAGTCTATCGGGGTATAAAATTTGTTAACATGGAAGAGGACATTGCTTATATCATTTTTCCTAATCTCCAAACATCAACCCAGATTGTGTGTATATGGCTTATACGAGTTGGTCAGTGTCACTCTCCCTCGGGTTCAAATGCAAGGAATAGGAAAAATCGTGTGTGTGAAAAAAAATGTGAGCCTATGCAAAAGTGCTCCCCAAGGGTAGAAAGACTTGCAATGTCTTGCTTTACTTGAAATTGGGTATTCCAAGTTCGTCTCCTTAGGGAAAGAAATGTCAAATTGTTTTGAAGGGTGATTTGCAAAGAAATGAAAATTGAAAAATCTTGAGAAATGTGTTTTGGTGAGTTGTGTTTTGAGAATTAATACAAGAAAACAAGGTTTTCTAATCCATAGAGGTCATTCCAATGGGAATGCAAAATCGACTCAATTCATTTAACAAATGGTATCTCGGTGTTTGAGTGATTCATAGGAAGTAAGAGACTAGTGTGGATGTGTTAGGCAGAAGCATACCGCGTGACAAGTCTACGGTGTATCAAGAGCCCAAAACCACGTCCGCACTCAACCTAGACAAACCAAACATTTTACACTACGAGGAAGAATGAACGAGAGTCAATTTCACATACCCAAGAGGAAATTCTCNATTAAATAATAAAATGAGTTTCACTATAAAAAGTAAGCTTTTAGCATATGACTCTATCATATTCCTCCTCTATCAAAGAATCAACCAAGCAAGTCTCCAAAGAATCCCCATAAAATGCCTTATTCAAATGGTCTTGTGCCAAAGACTTCATAGAATTTATCTTCCTTAATTCATCCCCTTCGCCTAGTTTTTTAGCAATAATGAAGATATTCAATTCAAGGGTGCACATATTACCACAATAAAATTTCATAGCACCATTCCTGTAATTGATCAAGGCATCAGAAGTGGCAAGGAAGGGTCAACTGCGGATGACATGAATTTGACTCCTCGAATGTATAACTAGTTGGGTGTCCAAAATAATAAAGTCTATCGGGGTATAAAATTTGTTAACATGGAAGAGGACATTGCTTATATCATTTTTCCTAATCTCCAAACATCAACCCAGATTGTGTGTATATGGCTTATACGAGTTGGTCAGTGTCACTCTCCCTCGGGTTCAAATGCAAGGAATAGGAAAAATCGTGTGTGTGAAAAAAAATGTGAGCCTATGCAAAAGTGCTCCCCAAGGGTAGAAAGACTTGCAATGTCTTGCTTTACTTGAAATTGGGTATTCCAAGTTCGTCTCCTTAGGGAAAGAAATGTCAAATTGTTTTGAAGGGTGATTTGCAAAGAAATGAAAATTGAAAAATCTTGAGAAATGTGTTTTGGTGAGTTGTGTTTTGAGAATTAATACAAGAAAACAAGGTTTTCTAATCCATAGAGGTCATTCCAATGGGAATGCAAAATCGACTCAATTCATTTAACAAATGGTATCTCGGTGTTTGAGTGATTCATAGGAAGTAAGAGACTAGTGTGGATGTGTTAGGCAGAAGCATACCGCGTGACAAGTCTACGGTGTATCAAGAGCCCAAAACCACGTCCGCACTCAACCTAGACAAACCAAACATTTTACACTACGAGGAAGAATGAACGAGAGTCAATTTCACATACCCAAGAGGAAATTCTCCTTAGATTAGCCAACTAAAAGTCTAGCTACTCATAGTAAAAGCAAGAACAAACATAATGTAAAGAAACATGGTAGTGAAATGAAGCATGAAACTTGTATTGATGCAAGAAAAGGTTTAAACTACAAGAGTAAATTCATTCATATCCAAATACAAAGATTGAAGAAAAAATACCCAAATCCAGAAATTGAAATGCTAGAAAACTTAACTAAGCTTGATTACAACTTAAATAAAAGAGTTTAGAGTGAAAGGGAGAAAGATTACAAGTAAACTAAAGCTTACTACAATGCAAATGGTGAAGGAAATGTAAAAACCCGATCAGACCCCTTTAAATTTTGTCCATACCCCTCCTTCGTTTGTGATAACTTAGGTGAAATGAGTGGGAAGATATTGCATGCTCCTCCCATGTTTTACCAACCACACCTCTTCTCTCTCTTTCTTCTCCCATGCATTTCTCTTCCAAATCTGACTTGAGGGTGAAAGAGAACATCATGGTGTGTCAAAGATGTCAGTGTATGGTTTGGATGACAAGAGGTGGGCCCCCAGAGTAGGTGGAGTTGTGTGAGTAGGCATCTGGCATTTCTGGGCGAAACCTATCGGTAGAATGTCAAAAACCTACCGGTAGGTTTTTTTTCTAGTAAGCATTTTCTAACGGTAGGTTTTTGGCATGGCTGTGGTAGAAAATTCCAGTGCACTTTTCCTATCGGTAGGTTTTGGATCTTCTACCAGTAGGTTTTGACTAACTTCTACCGGTAGGTTTTGGCTGACTTCTACTGGTAGGTTTTGTCCTGCTTTGGAATTTCCTTTGTTACTTGATGTCTCGAACCATCAGTTAAGCCTTCCCTTCTTCTCCATTGCCTTTGAGCACTTGATGGGAGGCTTTATGCTTGAACTTACCTGCTCTTTACCTACAATCACATGAATCTTCATCAAATGTGAGTTTTAAAGTATTTTCCCTAATTTTCACCACAAAACAAGCATAAATGGGTGCAAAAGAGATGCATGATTTGCAATCTTCTATGCTCATCACACCCCCCAACTTGAGTTTTGCTAGTCTCTAGTAAACTTTATTTTCAAACCAAAATACATAAAAACCAAAATTCCATTCATGTTAACAATTCACCATACTCAAATCATAATGTAATTATGTAAATGAACTTGGGAAAAAAAAATGGGGCACAATTTTCATTCTAGAGAGAAAAACTTTGACTTTTCTCTAACTTTTCATTTCTTCTTTATTTTTTCACTAATTTTATCAAAATTTCTTCTTTCTTTTGCAAATTCTTTTTAATTCTTGTTATCCTTAGTTATGGCTGCAATTCCACCAAAACCTCCTGACATTACAAAAAATTTTAGTTCATTATTAAAGAATTCATTAAATTCTTCAAGTCCTTCAAGTTCTATGAACTTCTTCAAACAAGGTCAAGATGTACGAAACGTTTCTAGGTTGAGTCCGAATGATGGGAAAACTTCAGATATGCCCCTTAACCCTTAGGAAACTAGGAGAGCTTTTGTTTCTCTATTTACTACTCCTTCTAATCCTTTGATTATTGGAAATTATGGTAAAGGCCATGATGTTGGGTCTGGTAATGATCCTTCTAATGGTTCTTCTCTTCCTTATGCTTTAGTGTGTCATCTAACCAAGAGGGTTGTGTTCAACAATGAGGAACCTGGGATATATTGGTCTGAGGTTGAGACTATAGAACTTTCAAAAGGGTTTCAAGAAACCCTAATCAAAAAAATGTGCATATGGAAACCCTCGATTGGTGTGATTCGTGAGTTTATAACTATGAGATCCTAGGCATGTGTTGATTAGGTTTGAACTCTATGAAGATTATGTGAAAACCTGGTTAAAGGACGTTACATATATTTAGGGTTTCTTATTCCATTTTTTCAAATGGTTTTCAAAATTCTTGTCAGAAATCGAACCACTAGTGGTGCCGATATGGACCTGGTTTACCAATTCACCTTTTCAATCGTGATAGCCTTTGAGATAATTGAGTCCAATAGGAAAAATTCTTGTGATAGATAACTCTACTTTGTAGTTAACAAGGCATGTAGTGGCAAGGGCGCGCATTGAGATTAACTTTTCTGCTGAGAATCCTTCCAAATTTTGGTTGGACTTTGGGGGTTCAAGTGGTGGATGGCAAAGAATTGTTTATAAGAAAGGAGTAAAGTATCGTAAGAAATGTTTGAAGGAGGGACATGGAGATGTAGAGTGTAGAAGAAAGATTTTTGGGAAAGTGGATAAAGGGGATAACAAAGATGATGTGGGTGCAAAGAGTGAACAGTCTATTTTCTCTGAGGTTTCAAAGGAGACAAATGGGGGGGTAAAAATGATAGAGAATGATAGGTTGTTAAAGGGAAGGGTGTAGTATCTAATAAGGAGAGGGGACGTTTAAGGGAGGGTGTGCTTGTGCGAAGTGATGGAAATTTCTTTAATTTACTTAGAGGTGATCATTCAAGTAAGGATGAAATTTTTCAGCAAAATCAGGAAGGTGTTGAGGAGGGAAGGAATGGTGTTCAACAGAGAAGTGTAAGGGAGCTTCAAGTTGCTTCATTTAATATGGCCTCTAGGAAAAGTAAAGAGTTACCTAAGGAAATTGTAAGTGATGCACTTGTTGAACAACAGAAGGAAGCTGGGGATTTGGTGAGTGTTGCTTCTGGTCATGAAGCCGTGGGTCTTCCTAGGCTTGGTGAGGAGGTTATAGGTGAGGGGGTAAATTTAAATAAGGTTGTCTCTATTCCTAGTCTTGATGTTGGTTCTACTCAGGTGGATTTATCTATCAAAATAGTGGATAAGGGTCAGAATATTGTTTTTGAATCTGTTGCCACTTAGAGGATTCAGGAAGAGAGGGGTTCTTTTGTTGATGACAAAGTAGTAGTAAGGGCTAATCAAATGAATGGTTCTGGTGAGGGTGATGATAATTGTGGGATTTGTCTTATGGATAAGTAGTATTCTCAATCTGATAATTTTGCCTTTTATGTTGGTCGTTTTTCTACTTCTAAGGGAGGGTTATCGGGTACACTGGATGATGAAAGAGGTTTGGTAAGATATAGGGAACCCCCTGATAAAGGGTATTTATCTGATTCAGGGAGTACTATGAGAAGTAAAAGTCTGATGTAGAGAATAGTAGTAGATAATGAAAGCTTAGAGGAATCTGATTCTGTATCTCTAGAGTTTTGTTCTGCAAAGGTGGGTGTTAGGCTTAAAGCCAGAGATGGTGGTTTGCCTTCTTTCCATGATTAATTTTTTGATATGGGAGGAAGGAGGACAAGTTGTTCAGGAGAGAGAGGTGAAATCTATGGTTTTAAAAGTGATTGGGGATTTTTTGATTTGTAATGAACTGGGTTTTGAACTAAATCAGGGTGGGTCATTGTATGTATTGGATTCTAGGCGAAATGGTTTTTCTGGTTTGCAAGTTCTTTATGCGCAGGAGAGAATAAGTGGTTTCTTTTCTAGAATGGAGTATGTTTTTATAGATGAATATGTGTCAGTTGGAATTCAGGTGGTAGGGGGAATGAACTATTCAAAGGGTTAATTGTATTTGTATTTGCGCAGGTTCAGAATACTGTGTTAATTCACACGGTTTTGATTAGTTTTTTTGTTCTTCAAGAGGAAGGGTTTCAGTTTTCTTTGACTGACTCTTCCATTTTCAAAGAGGTTCAACTGATTTTGTTAATGCATGTGAAGAGTCAGGTCCTAGAAGTCTTGGAATATGGTGGAGATTTGATTGTCGGTTCTGATTTTCACATCCTAAGACCAATTCGTAGGAGTGTGAAGGGTCCTGTTCTACAAGTTTTGGGAAGAGGTTGTTCTTTGCAGATCTCAAGTGTAGTGGGTAAAAAGGTTTGTCTAAGGGCCATTTCTTTCTTTCCTAGAAAAGGTTTTGAGAGAATCGGGTCAGGTGTTTTTGTTGGGTTTCCTTTTCAGTCTGTACCTTCTAAATTTCTGTTATGGTATTCTTCTTAGTCTGTTAGGATCATTTCTGTGGAAGAAAAGGATGAGAGGGCTTCTTTATTCTCTTTGGAGAATTTTCATCTTCTTTGTGTTTCACTTTTTGTTCGTTCTTCTGATGAAAATTACTCTCCTTTATATTTGGTTCTTCTAGGGTATTATCATATATGGTCTTCATTTTTTGTTGAAAATACTAGGTATGGTTTTGGAATTTATGAGTCAGTTCTTATAGTTTCTATTGTTCTAGTCCTTCTTTTGCTAGAATGGTGGCTGATAGGCGTTTGTTGAGTGGTGTGTTGATTATTTTCCTTTCTACGAATACTTTCCTTGTTTGTAATATTAGAGGGATAAATAAGCTGGTGAAGAGGAGGAGGTTGAAAAAGTTGGTGAGAATACATGGTGCTTCGTTGGTTGCTATTTTAGAACCTAAAGTTGGTGGGGATAAAATTCAGAGTTGTTCCTCAAATATTGGTCTGTCCAATTTTATTTTTAACAGTCTGGTTGAAAGGTATATTTGGATTTTGTGGGATAGTAGAATGGATGTTAAGATTGTGGCAAAACATGAGCAGGTATTGACCTTTGAAGCTTCTTATATGGGATCCAAAGGGGTCTTTATTTCTGTGGTGTATGCATGTTGTGACCATGTTCTTTGGAGGACTCTATGGGAGCACTTGTCGCAATTATTTGTTCCTTATGGGACTCCATGGATGGTGGTGGGGGACTTTAATGTGGTTATGTGTTCTGAAGAGAGGCTGGGGGGTTTTTTCCCATATGTAGTGTCAATGGGGGAGTTTAATGATTTCATTATGGGGGCTGGGTTGATGCATGGTGGCTTTTTGGGAAGTTGATTTACTTGGTGTAATAATTATGATGGGAATGCTAGAATGTGGCAGAGGATTGATAGGGCCCTTCTGAATGTTGTTGGAGGAGACAGAATGGGAAAGACAGAGGTCTTACATTTAGCCAGAGGGAGATCTGATCGCTCTCCTTTGTTAATCAAGGTGTCAATGGATCAACAACAGAGAATTTCGTATTCAAATTCCATAATATGTGGTTAGAGCATGAGGGTTCATTCTCTAATAATCCAGTTCATAATTTTTTTCTTAAATTGAAGTTTTTGAAAAAACATTTATAGCTTTGGAATGTTGAGGTCTTTGGTAACATCTTTGAAGAAATAAGGTCGAAAGAGGTGGAGTTATCAAATGCTGAAATTGTTATGGAGCAGCTGCCCTCAATAGAGAATATCCAGAAATTGGAAAGTGTGCTGGTGAGTTGGATTTGATTATGAGGCTTGAGGAGATTTACTGAAGACAGAAAGCCAATTTGCGTTGGGCAGTAGAAGGAGAGAGAAATACTCAATTTTATCATGCTTTAGCCAATGACAAGTTTTCGAGAAATAGAGTGGGTGGAATCCAGAATTTAGCTGGCATTTGGGTTCATTTGGAAGAAGAGTTTGGTTTTATGGCAGAGGAGTTCTATTTGTTTTTATATCAGTCTGAACCTCATCAAATTGATGAAGAATTAATGACTATTATTCATAAGCTGGTTAATGATGATCAAAATTTTGGCCTGGTTCATCTTGGTACTTGGGAGGAAGTGAAACAAGTTGTTTTCTATATGTCTAAGTATAGTGCCCCGTAGAGTGGATGGCCTTTCGGGTGGGTTTTTTCAAGGGGCTTGGGAAGTTATGGGTGAGGATTTGCTCCAATGGGTCAATTTTTTCTTAAGAGGGGGGGTGCATTCCCAGATCTGTAAATTCTACCTTGCTTACCTTAATTCCTTAGAAGACCAATCCTACTTCTTTTGTTGATTTTCGACCCATAAGTCTGTGTAACTTCTTTTACAAAATCTTCATGAAATTGTTGACCATTAGACTCTCGGTTTTGCTGCCTGGCTTGATTTCTCATGACCAATATGGTTTGGTTAAAGGTAGAAATATTGGAGATTGTGTCTCTCTATGGCAATTGATGGTGGGTGAAATGAATAGAAAAGTTAAGGTAGGAAATATGATGTTAAAGTTGGACATGATGAAGGCCTATGATAGGCTGGAGTGGGACTTTTTGCTTAGAGTGTTGGACGGTTTTGGTTTCTCTCCTCTTTTTTTTCAAATTGTGACCAATTGTTTAGAAAACCAATATTTTTCAATAAATGTGAATGGAATAAGGTGGGGGATTCTTTCCTTCTTCTAGATGGCTGAGGCAAGGGGATCCTCTGTCGCCCTGCCTTTTTATTTTAGCTGAGGAAGTGGTTAGTAGGGAGCTAGGGAAAATTTTTGAGCAGAAAGTGGTGAGACATTCTCATCTAGCTAGAGGAGCTCGTCTGGTTAGTCATCTCCTTTTTGTAGATGATACCTTTATATTTTTGAGTGGGGACAAGAAATCTTTGACTAATTTAATGAATTTTTTGAAGAAATATGAATTGAGCTGTAGGAAGAGGGTTAGCTGATTAACCCTAATTAAGACATAATTTAATTTAGTTAATAGGTCAATTATGTTAGTTAAATAAAGTTAAACTAGTCAAAATAAGTCAAATTAGGTTTAGTGTGTGAATTAAGGATAATGCATTGATTGTTGTTCTTTTCAGGGTCTTGTGCGTCAAAGTTGCAAACTATATGGAGTCAATTTTGTCAAAGCTACAAACTACTGGAGAGCCAATTATAAAAGCTACAAACTATACGGTGCCAATTACCAAAGCTCAAAACAAAGGGGGGGGGGCAAAGTGTAATTCATAGCTGTCAAACAAGACTTTCATCCTCCTTTGTTGCCTATAAATACCACCACTTAAGAATTGTAAAACATTCATCTTTTGTTAGTGAAAAATCCTCCAAAAGTATTGCTTTCTTTATTTAAGTATTGCTTTCTTTTAATTTATTGATTCCTTTACTTTAAGTATTGCTTTCCTTTATTGTATTATTGCTTTCTTTTATTTTCATTGTTGAGCTTCCTTCTTCCCTTGAAAAAGTGAAACTCTTCCACTTTTCTTGAGCTTACCAAAGCGGTGAAGGGTGGAACATGATTCACTCATCTTTTGTCGAAGATTGGCTCCTTGTGTAAAGTGTTTTACCTTGTAACTCCTCTACTTGGAGGGATGATCATTTTTCACTTTTCTAGCTTGACCAAGGCCATGAAGAGTGAGTAGTTTTTCATCCAATCTTTAGTAAGAGGTGAATGAAATGTATAATTATTCAGAAGTTATATTTGTGCATTTCATTTATATTTAGCTTCAATCTTCATTTCTTTATAATGTCTTCTCATTACATTGTTGTATTTACTTTAAGCATGAGGAGCTATGTCTTTAAGTTGGCTAATCCAAGGGAGACCTCCTCTTGGGTATGCCATTTCAACCCATCTTCTTTCATCCCCTCAGTGTACGATGGTTTGGTTTGACTGGGTTGAGTGAGGACAAGGTGTGAGTCTTTGATATCCCGTAGACTTGTCACGGGTTATGCTTGGATTCTTACTTCCATCTCGTCCCTCGCTTCCCACGAATCAACCATTCATCTATGCACCAGTGGAGGAAGGTTTCGGGTTGACTTGACATTTCCATTGGAGTGGACCCTTCGGATTAGCCAACACTTGTTTCCCATTTCAAATTCATCACAAACCAACTTCAAACTATAAAAGATTTTACACTCTCTTTTCGCCGAAATCACTTTCAAAACGATTCACATTCTTCCCCGAGGAGACAGCCTTGGAATACTTTTCCAAGTAAAACACAACACTCAAAAGACTCATTGCGCTTGGGGAGCACTTTTGTTCACATGCACACACATTTTGTACATTTCATATTCCATCATTCCTTTGCCCTTTCTTTTGACATCATCCCAAGGGAGAGTGACAGTCCCCCTCACACACACCATACATACGTTGAGGGAGATGTTAAGAGGTTAGGAACAACACGAAAATAATTCAAGCTTTTTTGGCGCCGTTGTCGGGGAAGGCAAGTGTCGAATCAAGAAGGCAATTTCCGGACAACGGAGGTAAGTCCCGTGATTTTCATCTTGGGCGGAGATACGTTGTTTTGTGTATATATTTTTGTTGTGTATAGTTTCACTTGTAGATAAGTTGTTGCATGTGGGGATAGAACGAACAAAATCGATTGGTTAGACAACTCTTAGGCCCCAACATAAATATTGACCAAAACGCACCCGAGGATGCGAGCGATAATTTTGAAAACGTTGGTGCCAATCCAAATGTTCAAAGGGGTGGGGGAATGCCCAAACCTAGAATGCCTAATCTACAAATGCAATTTCCCCCTCCCGTGAATGAGGGGAATAACATCCAAATGGATCCTCCGGCGAGGTCTATGAGGGATTTCTTTCAACCAATCTGTAGCACCACACCCTCATGTATTTTCTTACCGGTCCAAGCTCAGCTCTTATAAGTTAAGTCGGGGATGTTGCAACTACTTCATTTATTCCATCGAATTGAAAGGGAAAACCCCTACGAGCACCTAAAGAATTTTAAGGATATGGTTGCAACCTTCAATGCTAACTATGCTATTGAGGACATAGCTCAATTGAAATTGTTTCCCTTCTCCCTCAAAGATAAAGCCAAATCATGGTTTGATGCCACGCGACCTGGATCCATTACCTCTTGGGCTCAAATGAATTCTGAAGTTTTCAATAAAAAATTTTCGGTTCATATACCCACTGCTTTGAAAAAGAAAATTCAAAACTTTTCTGAGAAGTCCAATAAGCAATTCTATCAATGTTGTGATCGTTACAAGGAGTTGCTATAATCCATTCCACATCATGGATTTGAATCTTGGCAACTGGTAAGTTTCTTCTAGGAAGGAATCACACCAACCCATAGACAATTCATTGACATGATGTGCAAGGGTGAATTTTTGAACAAAGACCCTGATGAGGCCCTTGATTACTTTAGCACATTAGCCCAGAATGCACAATCTTGGGACATTAGGTTCCCAATAATGTACCTAGGACTTCTTCGGGTAGTAGTCAACCACAAGGGGGAGGGATATACGACTTGAGAGACCGCGAAGACTTGTTTTCAAAAATTCCTAAATTGTCAAGGAATGTTGAGAGTCTTGAAGTCAATAACAGACACGAGGTGTCTATTGTGTCACGAACTGAGGAGGGTTGTTCAATTTGCGAATGTATGGAGAATTCCCTATCGGATTGCCCAAACATTTTGACCCTTAAAGAAGCGTATCATGAACAAGTCCATGGCTTCAACCAAACGAGGCAATAATTTGCTCTCAATTCAAATAGTTACAATTCGGGTTGGAGTAATCACTCAAATTTTAGTTGGAGAACTGAGAACCCCATTCCTCATGGTTCAAGTGCCTATGCATCTCTAATGCCTCCTAAACAAAACCAATACCATGGCCAAGGGAAAACATCTCGCTCTTAATACCCAAGGACCAATCCACAGGGGTATCAGTCAAACCCGCTAGCATAAAATTTTTCTCAAGGACCGTCCAATCCATCCACATACCAACCTCCTCACAAAAGGAATTTGGAGGATATGGTCCATTCCTTCATTCAAAGCCAAACTGCCATCAATAACCAAAATGTGATGACTATCAATTATATAAGAGCCCAACTTACAAAGTTGACAAACTCCATCGGGGCATATCAACAAGAAAAGGGGAAGTTCTCTGCTCAACCAGAAAAGAACCCTAGGGGTCAGTACTTTGTTGAGTCATCGGAACCTTTGAGAGAGAATTGCGAGCAACTCAAAGCTATCACCACCCTCCGTAGTGGCAAAGAATTTGACAAAATCATTTTGCCAATGGTCTCACCCAAGACCACATTGCCAAAAGAAAAAAATATCATGGGTAATGCCAACAAGGGTGAGGTGAGTAAAGAGAAAGAAAGAGTGGTTATTGAGAAAGAAAAATTAATTGATGATTGTGTGTTTATTCCTCCCATGTCTGCCCCTTTCCTGAGCCATTTAAAGCCACCTGTCAAGGTGGCTAATTATGCTGATATTTTGGAAATGTTTAAGCAGGTGAAAATTAACATTCCACTCCTCGAAGCCATCAAGCAAATTCCATCATGTGATAAGATTTTGAAGGACTTATGCACAGTAAAGAGGAAACTAAATGTCCACAAGAAAGCATTCCTCACCGAGCAAGTGAGCTCAATATTTAGGACCAACACTCCTCCTAAATTCAAAGATCCTAGTTGTCCAACCATAGCATCACCATTGGAAATTGTCGAGTGGAGCAAGCACTCCTCGATTTGGGGGCAAGTGTGAATCTTCCCCATACTCGGTGTACCAACATCTACAACTTGAGGAGTTGAAGCCCACCTCAATCACGCTTTAATTGGCAGATCATAGTATTCATACACCAAGGGGAGTAGTTGAGGATGTCTTAGTTCAAATTAATAAATTTTACTTCCCTGTTGATTTCATTGTGCTTGATACACACCCTGTTGCAAACCTTAGCTCCCAAATTCCCGTAATACTTGGAAGACCCTTCCTTGCTACATCTAATGCCGTGATAAATTGTAGGAATGGTCTAATGAAATTGGCATTTGGAAATATGACAATGGAGCTCAATGTATTCTACTTAGCAAAGCAACCGGGTGATGATGAGGAAGTAAGTGAGGTCAATAGAATTGACACTTTGGTTGAGGAGCACTTGGAGCTAGAGGGGATGTTGAAATTCAAGGAAGAAGGGATTGTGGATCTTGAGAATTATGATGAGCAAAATGAGGTAGAAGATTTGAAAGGGATGGAAAGGTGGATCCCTACATTCGAAGAGTTACCCCATCGAGAAAAGAAAAAATTTTCGTCGGATGAACAAAAGCCCAACTTGGAGTTGAAGCCCTTGCCCTCCCATTTGAAGTACTCCTATCTTGGAAAAGGTGAAACATTTTCAGTAGTCATTAGCTCTACATTGAACATGGAACAAGAAAAAGAACTCTTGGAGGTATTGAGAAAGCATAAAGGAGCAATTGGGTGGACTATTGCAGATATCAAGGGGCTAAGCCATTTCATTTGCACCCACCACATATATCTTGAGGAGGATTCCAAACCTTCCCGACAACCACAAAGACGGTTCAGTCCCATCATGAAGGAGGTGGTGAGGGATGAGGTTCTAAAACTACTTCACGTGGGGATCATTTTTCGAATTGCCGATAGTAAGTGGGTTAGCCCCACGCAAATAGTACCTAAGAAATCTGGAGTTACGGTGGTTGAGAATGATGAGAATGAGCTTATACCTACAAGAGTGATGATTGGATGGAGGGTGTGCATTGATTACCGAAAGCTGAACGCTTGCACAAGAAAAGACCACTTCCCATTGCCATTCCTCGATCAAGTTCTAGAACGAGTAGCAGAGCATCTATTCTACTATTTTTTAGATAGATACTCCGGCTATAATCAGATTGAGATTTCTTTGGAGGATTAAGAGAAGACCACCTTCACGTGCCCCCTATAGTACCTTTGCCTACCATCGCATGCCATTTGGACTGTGCAATGCTCCGGGGACTTTTCAACGCTGTATGATGGGGATTTTCAGTGACATAGTAGAAAAGATAGTGGAGGTCTTTATGGATGACTTTTCGGTGTTTGGGGATTCATTCGAGGGATGTCTGCCAAATTTGGAGAAAGTTCAAACAAGGTGTGAGGAGAAGAACCTAGTCTTGAATTGGGAAAAGTGTTACTTTATGGTGATGGAAGGAATTGTGCTTGGCCATATAGTTTCGGTAGGGGGTATTGAAGTCGATAAATCCAAGGTGGAGGCCATCTCAAACCTCCCCACGCCAAGAGCCATCAAAGACATCCAGTCATTTTTGGGCCATGCAGGTTTTTATCATCGATTCATAAAGAATTTCAGTGCATTGGCCCGAACCTTGACCAACCTGCTGTCTAAGGAGGTCCCATTTGAGTGGTGGAATGATTCTGAGGCATCCTTTAAAAAACTTAAAAGCAGTCACACCTTCGATCATGCGACCACCTAATTAGGATCTACCTTTTGAGCTCATATGCGACGTGAGTGATTATGCGGTCGGTGCAGTGCTCGATCAGAGGGAGGAAAATAGACCATATGTGATACACTATGCTAGCAAAACACTGAATGAGGCTCAGATGAATTACACTACCACAGAAAAAGAATTGCTAGCAGTAGTGTTGGCCTTAGATAAATTTCGTTCTTACATCATTGGTTCACCTATTGTTGTCTTTACTGATCACTCTACTTTAAAGTATTTGTTGTCTAATCAGGATGCAAAATCAAGACTCATCAGGTGGATACTCCTCCTACAAAAATTTGACTTGACGATCAAGGACAAGAAAGGAGTTGAGAATGTTGTGGCGGATCATTTATCCCAGCTTGTGGTGCAAGAGGCCAATGAGCACATTCCTATCCCTGACTTTTTTCTTGACGAGCATTTGCTTTCAATTCATTCTGTATGTCCTCGGTATGCTGACATATGTAACTATCTTGCAACAAGACAGATACCACCGCAATGGAGCCCAGAAGATCGAAGACGATTTATAACGAATGTGAAGTACTTCTACTTTGACAACCCATATTTGTTCAAGTACTACCCCGACCAAATCATGAGGAGATGCATACCTGAAAATGAACAACGGGATGTCCTTGCATTTTTCCATTCACAAGCTTGCGGTGCACATTTCTCGACGAAAAAGACTTTGGCCAAAAATTCTTCAATCAGGTTTTTACTGGCCCTCTCTTATCAAAGATTGTGTTTCGTTTTGTAAGGGATGCGACAAATGCCAACGGTTGAGTAGTGTGACCCACAGAAACATGATGTCCTTTTCACCAGTACTTGTCATAAAAATATTCGACTGTTGGGACATTGACTTTATGGGTCATTTCCATATGCCATTTGGTTTTTTGTACATCTTCTTGGCAGTGAACTACGTGTCCAAATGGGTGGAGGCTATCCCGACCAAGACTAATGACCACCAGGTCGTAGTCATGTTTCTCAAGGAGAACATCTTTTCGAGGTTTGGGATGCCTCGTGCAATAATAAGTGATGGTGGATCACATTTCTGTAATAGGTCATTTGCATCTCTAATGTTCAAATATGACATCACTCGCAAAGTATCCACTGCCTATCACCCACCAACAAATGGCCAAGTCGAGTTAGCCAATAGGGAGATCAAGAACATTCTAGAAAAAAAGGTTAACCCAAATAGGAAAGATTGGTCCGATAAATTGACCGATGCCCTCTAGGCATACCGCACTGCCTTTAGAACTATTTTGGGCATCTCTCCCTACTGGCTTGTCTATGGAAAGGCTTGCACCTACCAGTCGAAATGTTGCACCTACCACAAGGTCAAGCCCAAGTTGTCACTACACTAAGAAGTGGCAAGGTGACTGACAAGACCATCCGAGACAAGCTAATTCCAAAGCCAAAATCCATCCCAGTTGACTCACCAATTGAGCCTGAATTAAATGAGCCTGAACTTGTGAGAGAAAAATAACTCGAGCCCATGATTGAACAAGAACCAGAACCATCACAAGAAGAAGAACCCTCGTGTTCTATTCCCGCTCCTTTTCCTCATAGACTCAAAACTGCACAGAAGTTGAATAATCAGCCAGAAATTTACGAGCTCTTCAAGCAAGTAAAAATCAACATCCCACTTTTGGATGCAATCAAATAGGTTCCATCTTATACCAAGTTTCTGAAAGACTTGTGCACAGTCAAGAGAAGCCAAAATGTTCAAAAAAGAGCCTTCTTGGCAAAACATGCTAGTGCTTTGCTTCAACACAAAATCCCTCCAAACTACAAAGATCCAAGGTGTCCAACTGTGTCATGTGTCATTCGAAATTTCAGAATCAAACAAGCATTGTTAGACCTTGGAGCAAGTGTCAATTTGCTCCCATTTTCTATTTACCAGCAGTTGGGTCTGGGAACTCAAACCCACAAGTGTCACACTTCAGTTGGCAGACAGGTCTGTCAAAATTCTAAAGGGTATTATTGAAGATGTACTTGTTCAATTGGACAACTATGTATTCCCTGTTGACTTCATGGTCTTAGATACTCAGCCAGCACAATATTCAGAGAATCTAATCCCTATTATTCATGGTCGACCCTTCCTAGCAACTTCAAATGTACTAATCAATTGCAGGAATGGGGTCATGAAATTAACCTTTGGGAATATGACGCTTGAGCTGAATATTTTTAATGTTGCCAAACACCCAGAAGAGGACAAAGAAGAAAGAGAAATAAATTCCATTGAGTCTTTTTCCAGGACCATCTCAACCACACATTATGTGAAAATTTCACTAAACTCTCTTTGTCAGAATCCATCACATCTGAAATCATGGAAGATGATCCAAAGAATTTTGTAATTCATGCTATTAATACATGGACCCCTAAATTCGAGGAACTTTCACCAAGTGGCACAAAGCCACTCTCATCAAGTGACAAGTCACCAAAGCCTGAATTAAAACCTCTCCCATCTGACCTCAAGTATGCATTCCTAGGAAAGGACGAGTCATTCACAGTGGTAATTTCGTCTAAGCTCACAGACTTGCAAGAGTCTAAACTGATTGAAGTTCTTAAAAGTCACAAAAGTACCATTGGGTGGACCATCACTGAATTGAAAGGTATAAGTCCATTAATCTGCAATCATACTATATACCTTAAAGAGGACTCAAAACCCTCTCATCAAATGCAGCGACGACTGAACCCTCACATGAAGGAAGTAGTAAAGGCAGAGGTTTTAAAGCTCTTAGATGCCGAGATAATCTTCTCCATCTCCGATAGCAAATGGGTTAGTCTAACCCAAATTGTGTCAAAACAATCTGGAGTTACAGTGGTTAAAAATGATGTAAATGAACTGGTACCAACTAGAATCATCACAGGATGGTGGATGTGTATTGATTACCGAAAACTCAATTTGGTAACCAGAAAAGACCATTTCCCTCTTCCCTTTCTTGACCAGGTTCTAGAGAGAATCGTAGGGCATGAATTTTACTGTTTCCTAGATGGCTATTCCGGATACAATCAAATTGAGATAACACTCAATGATCAAGAGAAAACTACATTCACATGCCCCTTTGGCACTTTTGCATTCAAAAGGATGTCATTCGGGCTTTGTAATACTCTTGCAACATTCCAAAGATGCATGTTAAGTCTGTTCAGTGACATGGTCAAAAAATTTTTGGAAGTTTTCATAGATGACTTCTCTGTGTATGGTGACTCATTTGATTTGTGTCTGGCCAACCTAGAAAAAGTATTGATAAGATGTCAAGAAGCAAATCTGGTGCTCAATTGGTTGAAATGTCATTTCATGGTAACACAAGGCATTGTCTTAGGTCATATTAGGTCGTCTGAGGGCATGAGAGTTGACATAGCCAAAATAGATCTAATTGGGAATTTGCCTACTCCCAAGACTGTAAAAGATGTCCGATCATTTCTGGGACATGCAGGGTTTTACAGAAGATTCATAAAAGATTTTAGTACCATAGCTAAGCCCATGTGTCTTTTCCTAAGTCAGGACGTAATATTTGATTGGAGTGAAATGTGCCAAAAAGCTTTTAACAAGCTTAAAGACATGTTAATTTCTACCCCAATAATGCAACCCCCTGACTAGACTTTACCCTTTGAGCTAATATGTAATGCAAGTGACTATGTTGTAGGTGTTGTGTTGGATCAATGAAAAGATAAGAAACCAAATGTGATTTACTATGCAAGTAAAACTTTGAATGATGCTCAAATGAAGTACTCTACCACTGAAAAAGATTTGCTTGCTCTAGTTTTTGCTTTGGAGAAATATCGTTCTTATCTCATTACCTCTTCTATTGTTGTATTTACTGACCACGCAGCACTAAAATTTTTACTCACAAAGAAGGATGCTAAGCCTAGACTCTTAAGATGGATACTCTTACTTCAAGAGTTTGACCTGGTCATTAAGGACAAAAAGGGTGTCGAGAATGTGGTGGCAGACCATCTATCCAGGTTAACTTATGAATTTCACGAGGATGGATTGCCGATCAATGAGAAATTCCCCGATGAACAACTATTCATAATTGATGAGACTCCATGGTACGCTGATATTGCCAATTTCCTTGCTACTGAAACACTCTGTCCATCTTTTTCCTCCATGGACAAAATGAAATTTCTGAAGTAGGTTCTTAACTTTTTTTGGAAAGATCCGTACGTATTTAAGTACTATAAAGATCAAATCATAAGACATTGCAACCCCCCTCAAGAAAGCAGACAGGTAATAACCTTTTGTCATTCTGAAGCATATGGTGGGCACCTCTCCTCAAGAAAAACAGCTGCAAAAAATCTTGCAGTGTGGATTTTACTGGCCCGCACTTTTCAAAGATGTCCATGCCTTTTGCTTAAATTGTGATAGATGCCAAAGGTTGGGAAGCATTTCAAAATGAAACATGCTGCCTTTGAATCCCATTCTGGTGATTGAAATATTTGACTGTTGGGGCATCAATTTTATGGGACCATTCTCCCCTTCCTTTGGCTATCTACACATTTTAGTAACCATAGACTATGTATTCAAATGGTTGAGGCAATTCCATGCCGGAATAATGATCACCAAATAGTGATAAAATTTTTGAAAGAAAACATTCTGTCCTGGTTTGGAATTCCAAAATCAATCATAACTGAGGGGGGGTGCTCATTTTTGCAATCGTCCCTTCTGGAATCTGATGAAAAAATATTTGATTTTTCATAAAATTGCAACCCCTTATCATCCACAAACTAGTAGATAGACTGAATTTGCTAATCGGGAGATCAAATTAATTTTGAAAAAAATGGTAAATCCAGATTGCAAAGATTGGTTATTAAGACTAACTGATCCACTCTAGGCATATCACACTACTTTTAAAACAATTTTGGGCATGTCTCCCTATCGATTAGTCCATGGAAAACCTTGTCATCTACCTATGGAATTGGAGAATAGGTCATACTGAGCCATTAAAGCAATGAACTTTGACCTGGATAAGGGTGGACTTTCAAGAAAACTTCAAAAAAATGAACTGGAGGAGTTGAGAAATGAAGCATATGAAAATGCTAAAATTGCTAAAACCAGGAAGAAAATTTTTCATGGCAAAAACATCGTGCGGAAGACTGTTGAACCTTTTCAAAAAGTCTTGTTGTTCAATTCAAGACTCCGCCTCTTCCTTGGTAAGCTAAAATCAAGATGGACAGGACCTTATATTGTCAAAAATGTGTTTGATCATGGAGCAGTAGAAGTGAAAAATCCATCAAACGGTAACATCATTACTATTAATGGTCAGCAGTTGAAACAATTTTTTGAGGATTTTATTAAAAATGTAGAAACAGTTATTTTAATGGACCCAGACAATCTCTTTGAGAATTGCGCCTGCTGACACAAAAAGGGGTCGGGTCAGGAAAAACCCGATCAAAACCGACCCAAAAGGACGCCTTTATAAGGCATCCCTTTTTTTTTCCCCACCACCTTTCCCTTTTTCTTTTTCTTCTTCTTCTTTTTTTTCTTCTTCTTCTTCTCTATTGTTACGATTGTCTAGAATCGCGACCCATCTCCCAACAACACCATGACCATATTACCTGAAGATCCTATCCTGTGTCTCATGATCTACATTTGTTTACTCTATTTATACATGACTCTTCTTCTCCTGTCTGCACTCAGAATCAAGGGTTATCATCCTAACCCAGATCTATAATGAGATGTTTCATTTGTGTATTTTGTTTGTAGGTTTCGGCTAATGAACAAGATCTCTTCTGATCAACCTCATCTCCAAAGCTCACTATATTGGTAAATTCAAAAAATTGGGAACAATGTTCAATTTAAGTTGGGGGGAGAGAACTACAGTTCATATATGTTTGTGCCTATAGAAAAAGTTTTAAAAATTTTGTTGTTGTTGTTGTTGTTGTTGCTATTGCTGATCAGATTATGTACCTTGTTCTGTATTCTGTATAAATTGATGATAATATATGTGAGTCATCTCTGATCGTCTTTGTGAGTGAAAGACGTTAAAGAACCAGATAGTAAGTCTTAAAAATATAGAAAGCATGGATGTTAAATTTTTTTGGTTTAGTCTGGGAGTTCTACGAACTTTCCCTTATGATGTGCACATTGTGATCATGAGAAAAACAAGATTGGTAAGAAAGAATGAGATCTGAGAACAACAAGCGAAAGCTCTGTGCGGCCGAAGCACCTATGCTAAACACCATCGTGCCAAAAGACTTGGTGCTTATAAACAGTGTGGTAGATACTTTCACGAGAAGAGATATAATCAGTGTTTTGAACCAATTTTCGATCGCGCACTCGATCGATTAGACTGGATAGTAAATGGGCAGAGTAAGGATTATCCAAACACGCCATCCTATTCCGGTACTTTGCTTAACCGGTTCGTGAGACAAGAAATTGGGAGTGTTACTGGTTGTTCAAATGGCACGGAGACAGATGAACACTCGAATTATAGTAGTTGGGATGAAAGCCAAGGTCCGAATTTTTGTAAAAAGTGTGAAAATCTTTTTGTTTGGTACAAAATATTTTGAAATGAAAAACATAGGCTGAGTAAAGGAACATCCCGATATACCAACCAAAAGCGTGGGTAGGGATTTGTCCTGAGACACCATGAAATTTGGTTCAAATTTTTGTGAATAAAATTCTATAATTGAATATAGTGTAGTGTATAAATGTGTAAGCTTTGGTTCAATGTTCAAACGCCAACTGACATTCGAACGTTGACTACTTATAGTACTCTACTTTTGATGAACTCTATAATGAAACCAATAGTACTGGGAGCTCAGCACGTTCGAATGCCAGTAGACCATTCGAACGTAACTTAACGTTCGGACGCCAATAGAATGTTCAAACGAAGAGAGCTTACAGTACTTTGGCCTCTAATAGAACTCAAAAGTACTGGGAGCTCCTAACGTTCAAACGAACATCCCCATTCGAACGATATTTCAAAAATCCTTCAACAAATGTTCGAACATTGGTGGAGTTCGAACATCGCGACTCAGAGTATAAAAGCCTGAACGTCTGATTCATTTCGAAATCCCCAAAATCCCTCTAAATCTTTGAAACCCTATAGCTCATTTTCACTCCTCAGACCTCAATCCACCCTAAAAAACCCAAGAAAACTTAAATTCCACCCTCCCCAACTCATTTCCACCTCAAAAACTTCAATCCCACACATAAATTTTCAAGTTTTCGGCACCCTCTCAACCTCAAAGACGTTCGAACGCCATGCCTAGGGTGAAACTTCTTGGTAGATGTGATCCACCAGCAAGTCAGGAGCCAAACTTTGTTGAGGAAGTGATAGTAGAGATAGAGGGAAGGCAAAGAACAAAAAGATACGATCGTACACGATTCCCAAGTGCCTTAAAGGCCGAAAGGTATGAAAACTTCTACCATAAGCATTTTGTTGTTTGCGAAAGGGACGTCGTACTTTCTAATTTTTCTGAATTGGGAATAGAGGAGGAAATAGAAAGGAGGGAATGGGTTTGGTGTTTAAGAAATGTTGGGGAAGCTATTGTCGATTTGGTGCGGGAGTTATACTCCAACACCGAAATCATCAACGGCGCGATCCACACTTACGTGAGAGGTATCCACATTGACGTGGACAAGGTGTACATAAAAGAGATAAGAACAGAGTTACCTCGGGTAGATAAACCCACATACCCTCCAAAGAAAGATGTATCAATAGATAGGGTTGGAAAAAAATTGACTGGGTAGCCAACTTTTCTTAGACTGGGAGGAATTTTTTGAAACAAGGGGAGTTGACAGATAGATATAAAATGCTAAACCTGATTGCTGTCTCCAACTTCTCTCCCATAAAAAATTCAAATGAAATTTTCCCGAAAATGGCTTGGTTTCTCTTTGCAATTGGAAGGGGCCATAGTATTGATCTTCCCTCCTTTATTTTGAGTAAAATGAAAAAAGGATGTGATGTGAAAAGAAGTGCACTTCCGCTTGGCACTTTGCTGATGGAGATGTGCATCGACAGTGGGGTGAAGGTGAAATCTAAGATGGAGGTGCAAATGCCAATGGGGCCACTCAATAAGGGATCTTTTAAGAGAAGCTGAGGGCATAGTGGTACCCCGGCTGCTAGGCAAGAAGTGCTCCCTCCCCAAGGTGTTGATGAGGTGCAGGAAGAGTTAGATCGAGAGGAAGAGAGGGAGCTAGAGATAGAGTACATGTAGACTCAAAAGCAGCATGATCAGGCAGGCCCCAACAGGACCCCTCAGCGGACATTAATGGACGTCATGCTTAACATTGAAGCAAAGCAGGATGAGATCCTGAGGCTTTTAAGGGGTGGTACTGGTGGTGCTAGTAGAGCTAGTGGTGCTAATGGAGATAGGGGAGAGGATTGATTATTTCTGTTCTTGAGGGGGAATAGATGATTTCTGTTCTGAATTGGTTGTTAATTCTTCTTTGAATAGTCTTTAGGAGATTCTATACCATTGTGGAGTTGCTTTTGATAATTATTGTGGTAGTTTTGTGCTTATTATGGACACTTCTATATGATTGTGGATAGTCGAAGTTATGTTTTGAATAGATAAATTGCATCATTGACATTATTGTAAACAAGTATGTTTTATGCAATGAATGATTCATTTTTATTTGTTTGAAATGCATGTATAGGGTTAGCACTCTAATTCTTGTTAATAATGAAACACATGTGGATGTTAAGATTAGTTGTGAAAATGGCTAAGCACATAATCGGTTTGACACCTTAACTTAACACCCACGACATAAAACCTTAATTTTTTTGGAACATCGATGCTATCTTTATACTTAAATTGTCAAATATATATAAGTATTTGTTATTCTTAAAGTACAAGGTGATCAGACTCGAACACGGAATCCTTATATAACTAACATTCATTGAAACACCCAACATGAGCAGTGGAGATGACAAAGAAAACCATTGTAAGTCTTGAGCTTTACAGTGCTTTTTCAGAGGATACCAACAATTACTCAAAGTAAGCTCTTTCACTTCTGATCTCTTTCAATAATCTCATTAAACTTGCTTTGATTGATGCAACCAAAGTGGTCTATTTTTCATAACCCACAGGGATCTTTGGCATATATACATATGCACATACTTGAGAGAGGATCGTAGGCCATATTTGGATCAACTTTGAGCCTTAGCTAATTCTTTTACAAAAGTATATCCCTAGTCATCCATGCTTGAGTCTCAAAAGAATGAATAATTTTTTTCGCCCGTGTAATGACCATAACCACAAAAGCACACATTTACCATACCTTGCTATCGAATTTCTTGCACCCTCTTGCAAACTAATATGAAAATAGAAAGGCAAGAAAAATAGTGAAAACAATGGTGGCTACTGTTCAATACAAGGAAAGTCAATGGAAGCAGCCAAAAGAGAAAAGACACTGTGAGACAAGGAATTGCCAAGAAAGTGAAAAATGGGACAAATAAAAGAAAGAAATCCCATTCCCATGCAAAATATCAAGAGAGTTAGAAAGAGGTGTGCAACACTGCATAAAAGGATAGCCTTTGATCACTATTGACGTTATTTCATTAGCCACTGACCTCTGGCCCAATTACAACCTACAAAAAGCCCTAGGTTATCTCAAGTGTGATGCATATGTGTATTATGTACTACCAGTGGGGTGTGTTAACTAGAATCTCTTTATTTACATCAATATTCGTTCATGAGATTATGCAAAGGTTAAAATTGGTTTCCTCAAAACTTCACTCTTAAACTAATGATGCATGAGATTTTTCAACTGGCCATCTTTTGATCACATGCCACCTTTCAGAGTTATATCACTACAATCAGAGAGATTTGTTTTGCTAAGAGAATTCCTAGAGAGACTTGTGTAATCAAAGCTATCCATGCAAGGTGGAAAAAGGGAATGATTGTTATATACCAATTCTTGTTTCTAGTATGACCATCCTACTACTCAGAGAATCTCAAATGCTAATGCGACAGGTGCTAATTTTTGCATAAAGTGAGTACCAATGGAAAGAAAATGTATGTGATAAGTCACGATTGAGGGTTGAGTGTCCCAACGACCATGATGCTAATTCATTTTTTTTTTAGCAATCTGACATACACACTTGTTCAACTGAAGTTTGTGGTAGCTTCATTGAAAGCCCTCACGAGACAACACTCGTCCACTAGGGTAAACCTAGTGGTTCAACAGCTTGTTGCATAAGCTAAATGCAACCAGATGACCTACGGAAAAGGCATTAGGAATAGATTTACCTTTCATTGTCATTGTATTAATAGAGACTAGCAATATTTAAGTTGGGGGGTGTGAATCGTGTGTAAAGTTAACAAATTTTACTATGCCTTTGTGGACTAATTGTGCTTTGATGGAGTTTATGTAATGACATTTAAGGTCCTAAAGTGAACAAAGGCCAAAGAACAACAAAAATCACACTTGAATGTAACACCAGCACAAAAGGGAACAAAAATGCAGAAGGTAGAAACAAAGCAAGGACGTTCGAACGTCAACCCATGTTCGAACGTCATCTGAAACCCTACCAAGACCAGCTGCTGAGACATGGCGTGTTGCAAGTCAACAAAAAGAGAAGAACAAGAAGTACTTGAGTACAACGTTCGAATGTCACTCCATGTTTGAACGTTTGCCTTGAGTGACTAAGGAGTTGCTAAGTGTACAGTCAATGATGTTCAACGCGTATGGAAGTGACCAAGCCAAAGACAAAGTCAGTGACCACATGCCACTTGAGTGGAAGAAATCAAACATCATCTCACGTTCGAATGCCCTCAAAGCAAAGGCAGACTTGACGTTCGAACGCTAGATCACGTTCGAACGTCCCCCTGTAAACTGCCTTCAGAATAGTTGATTCCTATGGGGGGTAAACACTATTCACTCATCCTCACCTATCTCTTACCCCCCTCCCCTTGCTTGCCTATAAATACTCCCTTGTTTGGAGCTTAAAAGGCATTCTTCCTCTTGTAGAGTAAATGAGGGAGCAATATTTTCTCTTGTAAAGTTGAAAGTTTTAAGTAATCTAGTTCTTGAACATTTCTTATCTATTTCTATGTTTTCATTTGTATCAAGCATGATGGAGGCTTAGACTCCATTTGTAAATGAAGCCTTTTATTTACTCATGCTAACTCTTTACATTCATATTGTGACAACCATGATGGAGGCCTAGACTCCCCTTATAGTTGTACTTGCTTTTATTTACAAGTATCAAGAGAGATAGCTCAACTTTTAGTTGTGGTGAAAACCCTCTAAAAGTAACTAGCTTTCTTATACTTTCATTATTTATGTCTTTCACTTCCAATGCTTGAGCTTCCTTCTTTCTTAGAAGAGTGAAACTCTTCCACTTTTCTAGAGCTTTACCAAAGCCGTGAAGGGTGGGATGTGATTCACTTATTCTTCATTGAAGAATAGCTTTTTGTTTATTGTACTCTCACTTAGTAGCTTCTCCACTTGGAGGGATGAATATCACTCACTTGTCTAGCATGACTAAAGCCATGACGAGTGAGTAGTTCTTCATTCACTCTTTAGTAAGAGGTGATGAATATGTAAAGATTACCTGGAAGTTATGTTTCTGCAACTCCTTTATGCTTTAATGATTTATATTCCACTTATTCTTTGGATGATTGAATGCATCTAGAAAAACTAAGGTACTTTGTATGACCAAGGGTTCCTTCTATGATACGGATGACTCCTGCATAGAAAGACCCAGTGGTTCGAGGCAAGCACCCCGACTAGCTCTTCATGACATATTTTCAATCTCCAACATTGTTGCGCTTTATTCAAAGAATGGACCATTAATGCCATGGTTGGATGCCTTGTAGAAACACTTGTTTGTTTGTAGATGGGTTAAGTCTCGGCACAGACAATTCTTGTAAACTTCTAGAAAGGCATTATAATCATGTGCTTAATCCTTACAGTCCATCTTTATCCTCCGATTAACTTGCTGTTGACACGGGAGTTAATTGAGTCATAAAGCACAAACTTAATAAACCGGATAATCAATTACATGTTCTAATCCTCGAGCTAAAGGGTAGCTATTACATTTTGAGAATCTTATATTTTGCCTAGAAAACTCTTGGAAAGAATTTGATATTCTATTCAGGAAATCCCACAACTTCCAATCCTCAAGATTTCAAGTTACTTGGTCTCTATCACTGCTTACTTCTAAACACTAATCATAGTTGCTTGTGGATTCGACTCTGGACTTCACCAGATTATTACTACAACTTGACTGCCTGCACTTGGGTGTACACATTTTGGATCAAGTCAATAGCCAAAACCTACTGGTAGGTCTTTCCCGAAGGTGCCAGCTCTGGACCAGTTTTGATAGAATTGTCATAACCTTTGATCCAACAGTCCGATTGAGCTGAAAGTTTGACACAATACATAGGACATCAAGATCTACAACTTCCATGTTTTAAAATTTTTCATATTCTATATGTATCATGGTAAAAAAGGAGGAAAAACAAGGTACTGCAACCAAATGGTGCGGGTGCTAGTGCCTATGTTACCAAGCATCGATACCTCCTTGATTTCTTTCACTTTTAAGCCTCAAAATCCTCATGTAATGTGTCTATCTCTTCATGACACATCCACACATAGTTGTAAGGTTGCAAAATCCATCATTTATGTTATAAGTACCTGCAACCACAAGATTTCAACATTATTTATAAACTCAGCCAACTCTAAGTACTTAGATGGAAAGTTGAGTTAAAATGCATGTAATGAGGCCATTAAATATGCAATATTTTGTACTCATCACACCCCCCAACTTAAGCTTTGCTAGTCTCTAGCAAACAAAATATAAAAATCAAGCAAACAAAAATAAATCTATACTAATTCAGTAATTGCATTTTGCATATGTGATAAGCCTTTAAACGCCTAGGTGATCCCTAGTGGACGAGTTTTGTCTCGTGAAGGTTTCCAGTGAAGGTACCTAGAAACTTCTTTATATCCAACATTTAAAACATATGCCCTTATCCTAACTAGCACTAGGATGTTAACAATAGCTTTGTCTAATGCACCCAAACCAATCACACATGAATCACATCATAGCCTTAAATGCTATTGTAGAGTATTCCCCTACACATTTCCTTTCAAAACTCGTGTGTGTGTGAAATGAATATGTAATTAAAGCATTTACTCAATGGAATCCACATTCACGTAGCTATCCAAATTCAGCTTTGATGCAAAACTCACCAAGGGTTTCTCTCAACAATAAATCACACTATGGTTATCTTGACATGCTCTCCATGTGTATACGTGAGATAGAATCTTGTGCACAAAATGAAGTATGCTCACATATAATCCAAAAATGAAGTACATGCATAAAAATGAAACAACTTGGCATTAAATCTCATGAAAAGAATGCTAGGGCATTAGATAGCAAAATCAACTTCTCTTTTTCTTTAAAAGTATGCTTTCCCCATGCTTCTCTAGATCATTTAGGACTTTCATGGGTTATAAGGAGGCCTTGGGGTGATATCTGGGCAAATGAAATGTTGGATATAGGATAACAAAGAGGGTTATTCTGAGTGAGAGACTTTTATTTCAAATATATCTCTCTTGTTTATGAGATTTTCAGTCCAACACCATCACCACACTCTTTGTTTATTTTCTTTATTTTCCTTAACATTTTCATTTTTTTCTGATCATTCTTTCTTCCTCTCACCCCCTTTTCTCCTTTTCTTGAATTTTCATTTTTTTTTCTTTCAACTCTTTGAGTTTCAACTTCATTCATCCCTTTTGTTTGTGCTTCCACACCTTACCTCCTTCTCTTTTGTTATCATTCATACTTAGCACAAGGAACTACCAAGGTAAGGTAGATTTTTGTCATTTTGCATGTTTCGTCAATTGTGTGGTATGTAAACAAATTTACACCAAAGCCTCAATCATGGCACTACGGATAGAATTTCACAAGAAAAAGGCAGAGGCTCAAAGAAATCAAAAATGGCCTAAAATCAGCTCTAGATAAGCATAGGGAAGCATTGTACATATCAAGACAAAGTCAATTAACTACCCAAATGCACCTAACCAAAACAAGCATAATGAGATTATTGAACAAATTTGTAATTTAAAAAATTGTTCATTGAGTTGATATACGTTCCCTCCAAAAAGGACTAGCATTAAAGCTCACATGGGTTATTACTCATCTCCACTATTCATGTCAAGCACTGAATGTGAACTCAATCTGTAAATTGCCAAAATTACAAGTTCATGGTGCACTTATGGTCGAGTTTAAAAGCAAACAAGTATGTGATACTCTTAGCAATAGGATAAACTTCTATAATGTGCTCATGTATTCAAAGTTCAAAATGAAGATCAAGTAATCACAAATCCCATAACAATTAGGATATGGGAATATAGTTCAATATTTGATACTTTATACAAAAAATGTCTAAAATTTTCTAAAATTTTCACATTTCCAATTATTCTATACAAAAAGGGGTGAAAAATGTAAATGGTGCACCTCACCCCTCCCCCCCAACTTGAACCATGCATTGTCCTCAATGCACAAGGAATCATGCAATGAGAAAAGTGAATGTAACATGGGAAATAAGATAACCCCCCCTTTTTTCTTTTCTCTTTTTCTTTTTCTCTCTTTTTTTTTTGGTATAAACATTAAAGGTAAAATGAAACACAAAAATGCTCGTTTACACCCCCAACTTAGACTCGAACATGATACTCAATAATATTTGCTACGATGATGCTAAAAATGCATTGAGTCCAAATCAAGAAGAGGTAAACACTTCATGCTAAACGCAACACTACAATATTATGAAAATAAAGGCATACCAATAAAAGAAATCTAACTACTATGTACATGAAAACAAAACAAAAAGGGCTTATGTTAATCCGGCTTCAATTCGGATATAAGCTTGCACCCATTGATTTTTTTTTTTTTAAAATTTTTTTGTTGTATAAATGCCCTTTCTATCCAATCTATCCAACAATACAAAGGATAATGATTCAAAAATCTCAACCAAATAGATGTGTAGGCAAGTTTATGCAATTCCAACAATGGAGTATACAATTTCTCTTTAAAATTTTTTACACTTAACTCCATTGCAATGCCCTCCCCAAGTTGAGAAATTTGAATCTCAACACCACTCTTAGATGACAAAATGACCTTGGGCTCATTAGCCTCATGTGAGATGATATCCTCATTAAATGTTTCATAATCTAGAGTGGTGGGTGATTCAACATCAATATGCATTCCATTGGTATCATCATCCTCAATACATTGACTATGCTCAAGATGTTGTTCTTCATGCATAACAATTATAGCATTAGTCAATGTATAAAGTTGTTCGATTATTTGGGCATTGAATTCCATTTGGTATTACATAAAATCGCACAAAATATTTTCCAATTCTTCTTCGGTTGAGTCCCCATATGTTGGACAGTGGCAAAATTCATTTGGTGGTATGAGATCGGTGACTTGATCTGAAATGTGTACACCCAAGTGCAGGAGGCCAAGTTGTAGTAATAATCCGGAAAAATCTGGAGTCGAATCCACATGTAACTATGATTGGTGTTTTGAAATAAGCAATAATAGAGACCAAGTGATTGGGAATTTTGAGAGTTTGTAGTGGTGAGGTTTATTGAATAGAATAGAAGATTCTTTTCAAGAGTTTTCTAGACAAAATATAAGATAAATTAACAAAAATAACATCCACTCTTTAGTTCGAAGATCAGAACATGTAATTGATTATCCAGTTTATTATGTTTGTGCTTTATAACCCAATTAACTCCCGTGTCAACAGCAAGTTAATCGGAAGATAAAGATGGACTGTGAGAATTAAGCACATGGTTCCGATGCCTTTCTAGAAGTTTGCAGAATTGTCTGTGCCGAGACTTAACCCGTCTACAAACAAGAAAGTGTTTCTACAAGGTATCCAATGCATTAATGGTCCATTATTTGAATAAAGCGCAATAATGATGGAGATTGAAAGATTGTCATAAAGAGCTAGCTGGGGTGCTTGCCTTGAACCAATGGGTCTTTCTATGCATGAGTCATCCGTATCGTAGAAGGAGCCCTTGGTTATATAAAGTACCTCAATGTTGCTAGATGCATTCAATCATCCAATGAGCAAGTGGAATATAAAGCATAAAGGAGTTGCACAAACATAAATTTTGGATAATCTTTACATATTCATCACTTCTTACTAAAGAGTCAATGAGGAACTACTCACTTTTCATGGCCTTGACAAAGCTAAAAAAGTCAGTGATACTCATCCCTCTAAGTAGAGGAGCAACTAAGTGAAGCAAACTAAACAAAGAGCTTATCTTCAATAAAGAATAAGTGAATCACGTTCCACCCTTCATGGCTTTGGTAAAGCTCTAGAAAAGTGGAAGAGTTTCACTCTTCTAAGAAAGAGGAATGCTCAAGCAATGGAAGTGAAATACATGAACAATAAAAGTAGAAGAAAGCTAGTTGCTTTTGGAGGGTTTCCACTATAGCCAAAAGATGAGCTATCTTTCTTGATACTTGTAAATAATAGCAAGTACAACTACAAGGGGAGTCTAAGCCTCCATTATGGTTGTCACAACATAAATGTAAAGACTTAACATAAATAAATAAGAGACTTCAAATAAGCCTCCATTATGGTTGATACGAATGCAAAATGAAAACATAAACAAGAGATGTACAAAAACTAGCTTTCTAATCTACTTTACAAGAGAAAGATTTTGCACCCCTTTTCTCTACAAGAGGAAGAATGCCCCTTCAAGCTCCCAACATGGGACCATTTATAGGCAAGGAAGGGGGGAGGAAAGAATAAGATAAGAGAGGATGAGTGAATAGTGTTTGCCGCCCATGAAAACCAACTACTCTGCAGGCAGTTTGTGAAGGACATTTGGACGTGAATCGACATTCGAACGTTGTCTGACGTTCGAATGTGTCTACTGGCCTTTCTTTACAAATGTTCGAATGCCAGATGGGGCCTGACCTTTTCCACTCAAGTGGTCTTCTGTGAAGTTCACTTTCACACTCTATACAAAAGTCTGTTCATGAAATGATTCCAAAGGATGTTCGAACGTTGAAAGGTGTTCGAATGTGGTGCTTAAGTTCACTTTCTTCCTTGCTTACTGCAACATGCCATGTTTCATCAGTCTAGCCTTCAATCAACTCAGGTGGACATTTGAACGTGGTACTCAAGTACCTTAGGGTCCTGGTGCTTGACTGCAACACACTGTGTATCAGCAGGCTAGTTTTGTCATAGTTCAAATGGACACTCGAATGTGAGTTGGCATTCAAACGTTCTTGCTTTATTCCAAGCTTTTCTAATTTCATTCCCTAATGTGCTGGTGCGACATTCAAGTGTGACTTTTGTTGCCCTCGAGCCTTTGTTCACTTTAGAACCTAAAATATCCTTACTTGAACTCCATCAAAGTACAATTAGTCCTAAAAAGGCATAATAATAAGCTAAATTAAGTATTAATCACACCCCCTAACCTAAATATTGCTAGTCTCTAGTAATATAACACAAATGAAATGCAAACCTATGTCTAATGCCTTTTTTGTAGGTCATCCGGTTGCATTTAGCTTATACAACAAGCCATTAAACCACTAGGTTTATCCTAGTGGAGGAGTGTTGTCTCGTGAGGGTTTTTAGTGAAGCTACCCACAAACTTCAGTCGAACAAATGTGTATGTGAGATTGCTGACTAAAAATGAATTAGCATCATGGTCGTTAGGACACTCAAACCTTAATCCTGACGTATCCCTAACATTTCTTTTTCATTGGTACTTACTCTATGCAAAAATTAGCACCTATTACATTAGGATTTGGAATTCCCTGAGTAGTAGGATGGTCATTCTAGAAACAAGAATTGGTATATAACAATCATTCCCCTTTTCCCACCACCTTCCATGGATAGCTTTGATTTTACAAACCTTTCTCAAAATGCTCTCAGCAAAACAAATTGCTCCGATTATAGTGACTTATCTCTCAAAGGGCATGTGCTCAAAAGATGGCCAATCAAAAAATCTCATGCACAATTAGTATAAGAGTGAAGTTTTGAGGAAAGCAGACTTTACTTTGGCTTAATCTTATGAAAGAATACTGATGCAAATAAAGAAATTCTAGTTAACACACTCCACTTGTGGTAGACAACATACATATGCATCACACCTAAGAGCACCTACGGCTTTTTGTAGGTTGTAATGGGGCCAGAGGTTAGTGGCTAATGAAATGACGTCAATGGTGATCAAAAGCTATCTATTTACGCAGTGTTGCACACCTCCTTCTAGCTTCTCAACATTTTGCCTAGGAACATAATTTCTTTCTTTCATTTTTCTCTTTTTTCACTTTCTTGGCAATTCCCTATCTCACAGTATCTTTTCTCTTTCAGCTATTTCCACCAATTTTCCTTTTATTGAACAGTAGCTACCACTGTCTTTTCTATTTTTCTTGCATTTCTATATTATGTTGATTTGCAAGAGGGTGCAAGAAATTAGATAGCAAGGTATGGTAAATTGATGGTTTTGTGGCTTGGTCATCACACGGTTTTTTTTTCGAAAAAGAATTCATTCATTTAAGGCTCAAGCATGGCTGACTAGGGATATACTTTTGTAAAAGAATTAGCTACGGCTTAAAGTTGATCTGAAGATGGCCTAAGATCCTTGCTTAAGTATGTGCATATGTACGTGTATGCAAAAGTTCCCTGTGGGTTATGAAAATAGATCACTTTAGTTACATCATTCAAAGCAAGGTTAATGAGATTATTGAAAGAGATCGAAAGTGAAAGAGCTTACTTTGAGTAATTGTTGATATCCTCTCAAAAAGCACCGTAAAGCTCAAGAGTTACCATGGTTTTCTTTGTCATCTCCACTGATTATGTCTGGTGTTCTGAGGAATGTTGGTTATATAGCGATTCCATTTTCGAGTCTGATCACCATATATCTCAAGAATAGCAAATACTGATGTACATTTGACAATTAAATCATAGAGATAGTATCAAGGTTCCAAAAAAATGAGGTTTTACGTCTTCGTTGTTAAGTTGAGGTGTCAAACCAAATCATGTGCTTAGTCATTTTCACAAGCAATCTTAACATCCATATCTGTTTCATTTTTTATTAACAAGAATTAAAGTACTAATCCTATACATGCATTTTAAACAAATAAGAGAGATAAAATGAATCATTCATTCCATAAAGGAAGATGTGTCTATAATAATGTCAATGATTCAATTCATCCATTGAAAACATAACTTCAACTATGCAAAATCAACTCTGAAAAGAAATAAACATCCCCCATAAGTACAAATATCCACAAGAATTATCAAGAAGAAACCCCTCTACAATAGTATCGAAATTTCCCATAAACTATTCAAAGAAGAAACAACAAATAACCCCAAACAAGAATAGAAATCAACCACTCCCCCTCAAGAACAGAAATAATCATCTCAATCCTCTCCTCTATCTCCACCAGCTTTACCAGTTCCACTACCACCAGGCCCACCCCTCAAATAGCGAAGAATCTCCTCCTACTGTTGGAGAATCTTGTCTTGGATGGCCTCGATGCCAAGCATAATCTCTCACAGTGATTTATGGGTATTGGTGCCTGTCTCGTCCTGAGTCTACGTATGCTCTTTCTCTAACTCCCTCTCCTCCTCTGCATAAAGCTCATCTTGTACCTCATCAACTCCTCGGGTTAGTGGCACCTCTTGTCTGGCCACTGGGGTGCCACTATGCCCTTGGTTTCTCTTGGAAGAGCCTTTGTTTAGTGGCCCCATTGGCTTTTGAACTTCCATTTCAGGCCTCACTCTGACCCCATTCTTGGTGCATATCTCAATCACCAAAGTGCCAAAAAGGGAGTGCACTCCTTTTCACATCACACCCCTTCTTCATTTCACTCAGAATTAATGAGGGGAGGTCATTGTTGTGCCATCTTCCTAGTGCATAGAGGAAAGCGAGCCATTTCAGGCAAAATCTCTTTTTTTTCATCCTATAGGGGCGAGGTCAGACACCGCAATCAAATTTAGCATTTTGTACTTATCGGTGAGTTCCCTTTGTTTCAAAAATCTCCTTCCTCCCCATGAAAAATCAGCCATCCCAGTCAATTCCTTCCCAACCCTATCCAACACAACATTCTTTTTTGGTAGGTAAGTTGGGTTTTACACCCGAGGCACCTCTTTCCTTACTTCCAAAATATATGCCTCATCCACATCAATGTGGGTTCATCTTATGTATGTTCAGATGGCGCCGTTGATGATCTCGGCGTTGGAGTAGAACTCCCTCACCAAGTCAATAGCGACATCCCCATCATTCCTCAAATACAATACCTATTCCCTCCTCTCCATTTCCTCCAAATTCCTAATTCCGCAAAGTTAGTAACAACAACATTTGTTTCACAAACTATATCATGGTTTTGAAAGAAATTCTCGTACCTTTTGGCTTTGAGTGCATTGAGAAACACTGTTCGATTGTACCTCTTCATCCTTTACCTCCCCTCTCTTTCCTCAATGACTTTTTCTACAAAGTTAGGTTTCTGGTTTACTGGTTGGTTGCGCCTAGTAGGAAGCTTGACCCTAGGCATGGTGTTTTCTCGGATTTGAGCTTGAGAGGGTGTGAAAATCTTGAGTTTTCTTGTGAAGATGATGATTTAAGATGTGGGAATGAGTTTGGGATGGTCTATTTTAGGTAGAACTGAGGAATGGGTGGAGTTTTGAGAGCTGGGGGCTGAAAAGAGGTTATAGGTTTTGGAAAATTTTGGAGATTTTGAACTGGGAAGATGGTCCTGGCTTTTATAGTCTGAGGAGCAACATTCGTATGTTCATGCTGTTCAAACGTTTGAAGAAGAATTTTAACAAAAATGTTTGAACGTTAAATGTCGTTCAAACTTTTTGAGCTCCTAGTACTTTTGAGTTATGTCAGAGACCAAAGTACTATAATCTCCTATCGTTCAAACGTGATATTGGTGTTCGAACGTTAATCTCGTTCGAACGTGCTATTGGCGTTTGAATGGACTGAGGTCCCAGTACTTTTTGTTTCCATCAAGGACTTCATCAGAGGCTGAGTACTATAAGCAAGTGATGTTCGAACGTCAATTGGCGTTCGAACGTTGAACCAAAATTTTAAAAATTACTACACTTCTGTACACAATCATAGAAGTTTATTTATAAAAATTTGAACCAAATTTCATGGCATCTCATGGCAAATCTCTACCCACACTGTAGGTTGGTATTTCGGGACGTTCCTTAATCAGCCCATGTTTTCATTTCATTCAAAAGAGTTTGTACAAAATACAAAGATTTTTACATAAATTCAGAACCTCGGCTTTCATCCCCAACAAAAGTATATTTTTCCATAATTTACAAAGAAGTATAATCCAAGTCTTCATCTGTCTCCGTGCCTTTTGAACAACCAGTAACTCTCCCAATTTCCTCTTTCACAAACCGGTTAAGCAGAGTACCGGAATAGGATGGCATGTTAGGATAATCTTTACTTTGCCCATTCACTATCCAGTCTAATCGATCAAGTGCGCGACCAGAAATTAGTTCAGAACACTGGTTATCTTTCTTCGCATGAAAGACTCTACCACACTAGTTACAGGCACCAAGTCTTTTGGCACAACGGCGTTTATCAAAAGTGTTTCTACTGCACAGGGGTTTCGCTTGTTGTTCTCAAATCTCATTCTTTCTCACCAATCTTGCTTTTCTCATGATCACAGTGTCCACATCAGAAGGAAATGTGCGCAAAACTCCTAGACTAAACCAAAAAAGTTTAACATCCATGCTTTCTATGCCTTAAGACTCATTATCTGGTTTTTTAACATCTGCTAGTCACAAAGATGATTAGAGATGACCCACAAACATAACCATCAAAATACAAAACATGGTAATCAAAATACTGTACACAATCTGGTCAAGAATAGCAACAACAACAATAGAAATTTAAAAATTTTCTATAGGCACATATAAACTGTAGTTCTCACCCCCCAACCTAAACTAAACATTGTCCCCAATGGTTCGATTTTACTGATATGGTGAGCTTTGGAGATGAGGGTGAGCTTTGGAGATGAGGTTGAACAGTAGAGATCTTGTTCATTAGTTGAAACCTATAAGCAAAATACGCAAATCAAACATCTCATTGCAAATCTGGGTTTCTACTAGGATGAAAACCCTTGATTCTAAGTGCAGACAGAAGAAGAAGGGCCATGTATAAATATAGTAAACACATGCAGATCATGAGACAAAGGATTGGGTCTTCAGGTAGTATGGTCATGGTGTTATTGGGAGATGGGTCGTGGTTCCAAAAGATCGCGAACATCAAAGAAGAAAAAGCAGAAGAAGAAAGAAAAAGAAAAAAGGGAAAGGGGAAAAAAGTGTGTGGAAAGAGAGGAAACGGGGGTGGGTGCATTATAAGGGCAGTCCCGTGGGTCGGGTTTTTGCCTGACCCAACCCTTTTTGTGTCGGCAGGCGCGAATCTCGGAGGAATATTCTGGATTCATTAAAAGAATGGTCTCCAAATTTTTAACAAAGTCCTCCAAAAATGGTTTCAACCACTGGCCATTAACAGTAAAGATATTACAGTTTGAGGGGTTCTCCACCTCCACTGCCCCATGTTCAAACACTTTTTTGACAATGTATGGTCCAGTCCATCTTTACTTCAACTTACCAGGAAAAAGGCAGTCTTGAATTGAAAAGTAGAACGTTTTGATCAGGTTCAAAATACTTCCACATAATGTTCTTGTCATGAAAAATTTTCATCCAGGTTTTAGCAATCTTGGCATTTTCATATGCTTCATTTCTCAATTCCTCCAATTCGTTAATCTGAAGTTTTCTTGCTAGTCCGGCTTTGTCCATATCAAATTTCATTGCCTTAAAAGCCAAGTGCTTGTGTTAATTTCCTTGTTATCCCTGACTCCTAATATATCATCCCTCAAAACATTTTATATGCATGGAGGGAAGGGTCACTCTCCCTTGAAGTAGTGTCAAAAGAGAGGACAAAGAGATTGGAAAATGGGATGGTGGAAATGTGTTATGTGTATGAACAAAAATGCTCCCCAACCGTAAGGAGATTTTTCTGGATCGTGTTTTACTTGGAGGTACTCCAAGATCGTTTCCATGGGGAAGGAAGTAAACCAAGGGAAAAGTGATTTTGGTTGAAAGAAAGTGTGAAATCTTTTGGTGTTGATAGTGGTTTGGTGAAGTGTGCTTGAGTGAAAATGGAATGAGAATAAGAGTTGGCTAATCACAAAGGATCACTCCATAAAGAATGTTAAGCCAACTCAAGCCTTCCTCCAATGGTGCTTAGAGGTACGATTGATTCGTGGGAATCTTGGGACTAAAATGGAGGTGAGGATTCAAGCATACATTGTAACAATGCCTACGGTGTATCATGAATTCACAACCATGTCCTCACCCTAACCTAGTCAAACCGAGCCATCATACACCGAGAGGAGGAACAACAAAGAGTTGGAATGACATACCCAAGTGGAGGTCTCCCTTGGATTAGCCAACTAAAAGATTTACCTACTCATGCTTGGAATGAAATTAACAATGTAATAAGAATGCGTTGCAAAGGAATGAAGTTATTGAGCCACTTAATGAAAGCAAACATGAGCTATAAGTGAAAGCAATGAATACCCATTTTAAAAGTAAGAAAAATAAGAACTTTGATGCATTGATGGTGAAAGCTTTAAAAGAGAATTAAACTTGCAATGAACTTGTAGGAACTAGCATTAATGACATTCAAAGAAGCTCTAAAGATTATTACAGGAGATTACAAGACAATGTATTCAAGAAAATGTAAAAATCTCAATTTATCTCTCTAGAACACTATTCATCATCTTCTACCCAGAATCTCTCTATATCTTGTGTAAAATATGGAATGCTGAATAATGGAGTCATTTCCCACCCCCACAAAATGTCCATAGTCTGCTCCCTCAGCTGAGTGATGTGATTTGCATCCAAAGGCTGCAGCAAGGAATGGGCTGGACAAGGAAGTGTAGACCCTTGTCTGCACACACAGTAACCCCCTCTTCTCTTTCCTCATTGATCATCATGGTTCCAAAAAGAGGTGTGAAAGGGATGAACAGTGTTGTGGGCGTGTTAGATAAGTGTGGGAGATATGATGGTGGGACCCTCAAAGCAACAGAGGATGATCTGCAAATTTTGGGGCAGATTTAGCAAAGCGTACCGGTACACGCACTGGTACATCAAACTCCAGGGGCCTAAGCGTATTGGTATGCATACCGGTACGGTTTGCCTGATTTTTTGATTTCCTGAGCTATCCACAGGCTTTCCTTTCATCCTCATTCACCTGAACATATTTGGGAAGGCCTTAAGAAGCATTATTTATCACATCGTTTCCTAAAAAGATCAAATATCTTCGTTAATAGCTCACGTAGTGCAATTGTAAACATTCAATCACCAAAATCAAGTGAAAAAGAGATGATTAGCACATGGTACATCAAATGTTTTTGTGCTAATCACACCCCCCAAATTGAGTTTTGCTAGTCCCTTAGCTAAATTTTTGTCCCACAACAAGATAACAAGTGTAACATAGAACATTCCATTTAAACAAGCAGTTCACCCAATCAATCAAAATATAAAAATCATAATGCTATTATCAAAATAAAATTGGGCAAGATTGAACAAAAACTGTGGTTTCTTCCATTAATGTGCTTTGAAGATGGAGTACAAAGATTCAATCATCAAAAAGAACAAAATGGCCTAAAACCTACGAATTCTTCTACCAAGCCAATGAATCCATTATAATTACATACACTCCAATATAAGCGAACGAACAAAAGCTACAACAAACTATTCCTCATCCCCATCATCATCATCATCACTGGCATCATCCTCATCATAGTTGCTTTCACCTTCCACATCTTCTTCAGAATCATCGTCATCTTCCTCCACCTCAACCACCGTCGAGTAGAAGGGAATAGATGTAGAAGGGCCAGCAATAGGTGGTGGGGGTCCTCCTAGGATAGTCCTCCCTGGGAAGGTGTACACAAATAGCTCCTTCATCATCATTGCCATGCTCTGCACAGATACCTCAATCCCATGGACCGTAGCCTCTAATGTATTGAGGCGTTAAGGGATAGAGCGTTCCGGTCCAGCTGTGGATGGACCAGCAGATGAAGCTGGTCCGGGGGCCCTAAAATCAGAACCCATCATCTTAGCTCATTTCCCCCAACTCATTGCCTTTCTCTTTTTGCTACTAGTCTTGCCAATCGCTCCAATGTCTAGGGGAGAGAGCTTGTCAAATGCATAAGTCTTCACTTTGAAATGCATGCACATCCGGGTTACCAAATTCCCGTATGACAAATTTGTCATAGGCTTCTGTGTACTGGCGAAGTCTTTCATGACTTCCCATATCACACGGGCAAAGTCAACAGTTTTCTCCGACATAACAGTTTCCAATAGACCCAGCTTCTCAAGATTTGGTTTCTTTTTGGAACCCCTTAGTAAAAGATTGTAATGGAGAAGCTTATTCAACAGTCCATACGAATGTTTCAATCTCCCACTTTGAATAAGTCCCTTGAATTTACCAAGGTCCTCATACATCAATTCTACAAAATCATAAATTTTCTTGGCTTGGGTGTTGCTACAAGGATAGGGTGGTGGAAAATTTGGTGGCCTCTCATAATTCCCTAGAAATGTGGCAATGACATCAGGGGTTACCACAAACATTTTACCCCAAACATTCGTTTTCAACACTTCCACCTCATTCACATCCGCCACCCTAGGAGTTTGATAGAACTATCTACACATTGACAAATTAAAACCATCAACCAGTTCAAACCAGAATTTCATACCATGTGCCTCAATAATTCGAACAACTTCATTCCTTGGGCTGAGGGAAATGTGATTGAGGTACCTTTCACAATTCACATTTTTCTATTGGATTAATTTCATCCGTGCCTTATGCCTTGCCTTCTTCCTTTGCTCACTTTGGTTCTCACTTGGCCCTTCGAGTTGAGGGTTGTCCGATCCGGGCCTTTTAGTTCAGGCCATGCACCGCAACAATGCCCCCATTGTCAGAAAAGCGAAAAGAGTCAAGAGGAGACCTTCAATAAAGTCATGTGAGAGATTTTAGGAGAATTTGAGAATTGAAGGGAAATGAAGGCTTAAGAGATTTTTGGCACTAGGGTTTCCAACTTTTGATTTTCCTAAATCACAGCACAAGGGAGAGTATTTGAAGGGTTGAAGGAATATGAAGGGGATTTGGAAGTCTAAGGGAGAATTTGGGTGAGAGAGTAGTGAAAAAGGGGGGTGTGGTTTAAGAGGGAAGTGAAAGGGATTCCCGCAATAAATCGACTAAAAACCCTAACTTTTGCAATTCCAGGTAAAGCGTACCAGTACGTCGCACTCCAGAGGCCTCAGGGTACTAGTATAGTTTGCCTTAGTTGCAAAACAATTCTTGCTGGGCAACCCTTTCCACTTCTTTTTCATTTTAAGACCTCCCCTATACATCCTAACACTCTCTTTGTGACCTTTACTCCACCCTAAACATGTACTCCACTTGTAAACCACAATTTGAGCCATCGTGCCCAATTAATTACCGAAATTGCAATGTGATTTAAAATTTTGATGCATTCAATGTACAAGGAATGGATTTCTAACTTTAACTATCAAAATGAACACCCAAAATGCAAATCACATAATTAATAACATGGGAATTCCTAATTCATCCCAAATATCAAAAACTTGAGCAATATTCCCCTATTCTGCGAGTATGGAACTATTTAACACATTTCTCAGATGATTGAACTAAGCACACATAAGTAAAACCATAGTCTCAAATACTAGTCTAAAGGATGCACCTACAAATTCATTTTCAACTCGTATGTGTGTGAATTACACAAGTAATTTGAGCATTTCCGCAACATAATTAACATTCGAATAGCTAGCCAAATTCAGCTTCAATGCAAAACTCACCAAGAGTCACTCTTAAACAAAGAAATACACTTGAGTTATCCTGGTATGCACTCCATGGGTACATGTGAGATAGAATCTTGTGTTCAAAACAAAGTGTACCCACATGCAATCCAAAAATGAAGTTCATATATGAAAAATAAAGCAACCTTGCCATAATCTCATGAAAGGAATGCTAGGGCGTTAGACATCTAAACCAACTTCACTTGTTCTTTAAAAGTATGCTTCCCCCATGCTTTCTCTAGATCATTTAGGACTTTCAAGGATTGTAATGAGGCCTTGGGGTGGTAATGAGGTAAGTGAAATGAAGGATATAGGATGACAAAGAGGGTTGTTCCGAGTGAATGGCCTTTATTTAAAAAACAAATCTCCCTTTTATGGGATTTCTAGGCTAACACCATCACCAAACTCTGTTTCTTTTCTTTATTTTCCTTGACATTTTCCTTTTCTTTTGTTCATTCTTTTCTTCTTCTCACCCATTTTCTTCCTTTTCTTGGATTTTCATTCTTTTCCATTGAACTCTTTGAGTTGCAATATCATTCATCCCTTTGTTTGAGTTTCCACGCCAACCTTCCCTTACTTTTTGCAATCACTCATATTTAGCTTCAAGGAACAACCAAGGTAAGGTAGATATTTCTTATTTTCATTGGCTTGGTCAAATGTGTGGCATAGAAATGAATTTAAATTAGGCTCAATCATGACACTAGGGATAATCTTTGCAAAAGAAAAAGGGTTAAGGCTCAAAGTATTGCAAAGATGACCTAAAATCACTTCCAGGTATGCATGGGATGGCATTGTATAATCGAAACAAGTCAGTCTACTATCTAGATGCACCTAACCAAAAAAAGTAGGATGAGACTATTGAACAAATTTGACATTGAAAATTTGTTCTTTAAGTAAATGTAAGTTCCCTCCAAACAAATATTGGGATTAAAGCTCACATGGGTTCTTACTCATCTCCACTATTTATGTCAAACCTAAAACATGAATCCAATCCATAAATTGCTGAAATTACACGTTCAAAGGTCACATATAGTTGAGTTCAAAAATCAATACATATGTGGTACTCATGCATAGGGTCAGTTTACATGGTATGTTCATGTGCTCAAAGTTCACAACAAAGATAAATATGTCATCCAATCCACACACTCTTCATAAGGGAATACATATCAACTTTTACATATTTTCCATCAGAAATTTTCAAAATTTTACATATTTTTCACTAATGCAACTAATGCAAGCAAAAATCTGTATCACAAAAATTTTCCCAACAACATTGGTGTATCATGCAAATGGTGCACCTCACCCCCGAACTTGAATCATGCATTGTCCTCAATTCAACAAAAAGATACGATATGCAATGAGAGACAATAAAAAGATGAGTAGGGATAGAGAGCACCTCACAAATGAACTTTTGACAAAAGCACCAATATCTCAAACGAAGAAAATAAATACTATACAACCAAAGAAAGTAAGGGACATGAGATAAAAATAACATAGGGAAACAAAAGCAACTGTACACTACAAAGCATATACACCAGTTACTCTTCCCCCAATTTCGGATAGATCGGGTCAATAAAATCTTCCTCCACTTCTTTCCCAACAAAATCCTCAAAGAATGGATTAAGTCGTTGGCCATTGACCTTGAATGCTTGGCCATTCTCAAGATTTGTGATTTTAACAGCTCCGTTGGGATAGGCCACTTTTACGAGATAAGGGCCATCCTAACGGGACCGAAGTTTTCCCTGGAAAATTGAGAGGCGAGAATTGTATAAGAGCACTTTTTGCCCGGGCTCAAATGATTTCCTCACTATGAAGTTATCATGAAAGATTTTGGCCCCGTTCTTTTTGAGATTTTAGAGCTCATACGCATCTCGTTGAATCTCTTCCAACTCATTCAACTCTAACTTCCGATGATCATCGGTCATTCTCAAATTAAAATTTAAAGTCTTGATGGCCCAATAGGCCTTGTGTTCCATTTTGACTAGCAGGTAGCAAGCCTTTCCATAGACAAGCCGGTATGGAGACATGCCCAAAACAGTTTTAAAGCAGTGCGGTATGCCCAGAGGGCATCGGTCAATCTATTGGACCAATCCTTCTTGTTTGGGTTAACCATTTTTTCTAGGATGTTATTAATCTCCCTATTAACTAGCTCGGCTTGACCATTTGTTTGTGGGTGATAGGCAGTGGAAACTTTGTGAGTGACGCCATATTTGAACATTAGAGATGCAAATTGCCTATTACAGAAATGTGATCCACCATCACTTATTATTGCACGAGGCATCCCAAACCTCGAAAACATGTTCTCCTTGAGAAACTTGACTACAACCCGGTGGTCGTTAGTCTTGGTCAGGATTGCCTCCACCCATTTGGAGATATAGTCCACTGCCAGGAGGATGTATAAATAACCAATGACATAAGGAAATGACCCATGAAGTCGATGCCCCAACAGTCGAATATTTCTATGACAAGTATTGGTGAAAGGGACATCATGTTTCTTTGGGCCACACTACCCAACCGTTGGCATCTTTTGCATCCCTTACAAAAGAAAACACAATCTTTGATAAGAGAGGGCCAGTAAAAACCTAATTGAAGAAATTTGGCCGAATTCTTTTTTGCCGAGAAATATCCACCGTAAGCTTGTGAATGGCAAAATGCAAGAAAATCCCGCTGTTCATTTTCAGGTACGCATCTCCTCATGATTTGGTCGGGGCTGTACTTGAACAAATATGGGTTGTCAAAGTAGAAGTACCTCACATCCGCCATAAATCATCTTCAATCTTCAGGGCTCCATTGCGGTGGTATATGTCCTGTTGCAAGACAGTTACATATATCAGCATACCAAGGGCACATAGAATGAATTGAAAGCAAATGCTCATCAGGGAAAATGTTAGGGATCGGAGTGTGCTCATTCGCCTCTTGCACCACAAACCGGGATAAATGATCTGCCACCACGTTCTCAACTCCTTTATTTTCCTTGATCATCAAGTCCAATTATTGTAGAAGGAGTATCCACCTAATGAGTCTCAGTTTTGCATCCTGCTTAGACAACAAATACTTCAAAGCGGAGTGATCAACAAAGACAACAATAGGCGAACCAATAATGTAAGAACATAATTTATCTAAGGTAAACACTACTGCGAGCAACTCTTTCTCGGTGCTAGTATAATTCATCTGAGCCTCACTAAGTGTTTTTCTAGCATAGTATATCACATATGGTCAATTTTTTCCCTCTGATCGAGCACTACGCCAACCACTCAAATAGGACCTCCTTATACAGCAGGTTGGTCAAGGGTCGGGCCAATGCACTAAAATTTTTTATGAATCGACGATAAAAATCTGCATGGCCCAAAAATGACCGGATGCCCTTGATGGCTCCTGGCGTGGGGAGGTTGGAGATGACCTCCAACTTGGATTTATCGACTTCAATACCCTTGGTCGAAACTATATGGCCAAGCACAATTCCTTCCATCACCATAAAGTGACACTTTTCCCAATTCAAGACTTGATTCTTCTCCTCACATCTTGTTAGAACTCTCTCCAAGTTTGCCAAACATCCCTCGAACGAATCCCCATACACCAAAAATTTGTCCATAAAGACCTCCACTATCCTTTCCACCATGTCACTAAAAATCCCCATCATTCAGTGTTGAAACGTCCTCGGAGCATTGCATAGTCCAAATGGCATACGACGGTAGACAAATGTACCATAGGGGCACATGAAGGTGGTCTTCTCTTGATCCTCCAAAGCAATCTCGATGTGATTGCAGCTAGGGTATCCATCTAAAAAGCAGTAACATAGATGCCCCGCTACTCATTCTAGAACTTGATCAAGGAATGCCAATGGAAAGTGGTCTTTTCTTGTGTAAGCATTCAGCTTTCGGTAATCAATGCACACCCTCCATCCAATGATCACTCTTGTAGGTATAAGCTTATTCTCATCATTCTCAACCACCGTAACTCCAAATTTCTTAGGTACTACTTGCGTGGGGTTAACCTACTTACTATTAGCTATTGGAGAAATGATCCCCACATCAAGTAGTTTCAGAACCTCATCCTTCACCACCTCCTTCATGATGGGATTCAACTGTCTTTGTGGTTGTCGGGAAGGTTTGGAATCCTCCTTAAGATACATGCGGTGGGTACAAATAAGAGGGTTAATCCCTTTGATATCCGCAATGGTCCACCCAATTGCTCCTTTATGCTTTCTCAAAACCTCCAAGAGTTCTTTTTCTTGTTCCATGTTCAATGTAGAGCTAATGACCACCAGATATGTTTCACCTTCCCCAAGATAGGCATACTTCAAATGGAAGGGCAAGGGCTTCAACTCCAAGTTGGGCTTTTGTTCATCCGACGAAAAAATTTTCTTTTCTCAATGGGGTAACTCTTCGAATGTAGGAGTCCACCTTTCCATCCCTTTCAAATCTTCTATCTCCTTTTGCTCACCATAATTATCAAGATCCACAACTCCTTCTTCCTTGAATTTCAACATCCCCTCTAACTCCAAGTGCTCATCAACTAAAGTGTCGATTCTGTTGACCTCACTTACTTCCGTATCATCACCCGGTTGCTTTGTCATGTTGCATACATTAAGCTCCATTGTCATATTCCCAACTGCCAACTTCATTAGACTGTTCCTACAATTTATCACGGCATTAGATGTAGTAAGGAAGGGTCTTCCATGTATGATGGGAATTTGGTAGCTAAGGTTTCCAACAGGGTGTGTATCAAGCACAATGAAATCAACAGAGAAGTAAAATTTATCAATTTGAATTAAGACATCCTCAACTACTCCCCTTGGTGTACGGATAATACGATCTGCCAATTGAAGCGTGATTGCGGTGGGCTTCAACTCCTAAAGATGAAGCTATTGATATACCGAGTAGGGAATAAGATTCACACTTGCCCCTAAATCGAGGAGTGCTTGCTCCACTCGACAATTTCCAATGGTGATGGCTATGGTTGGACAATCGGGGTCTTTGAATTTGGGAGGAGTTTTAGTCCTTAATATTGAGCTCACTTGTTTTGTGTGGAATACCTTCTTGTGGATATTTAATCTCCTTTTCACCATGCATAGATCCTTCAAATTTTTGGCACAAGATGGGATTTGCTTGATGGTGTCGAGGAGTGGAATGTTAATCTTCACTTACTTAAACATTTTTGAAATATCAGCATAATTAGCCACCATGATAGGTGGCCTCAAACGACTTGAGAAAGGGGCAAGCATGGGAGGAATAAACACACAATCATTAATTAATTTTTCTTTCTCAATAACCTCTCTTTCTTTCTCTTCACTCACTGCACCCTTGTAAGCGTCACTCAAGATATCTTTTCTTTTTGGCAATGTGGTCTTGGGTGACACAATTGGCAAAATAGTTTTGTCAATTTCTTTGCCACTACAAAGGGTGGTGATAGCTTTGAGTTGCTCGTAACTCTCTCAAAAAGGCTCCGATGACTCAACAATGTGTTGACCCCTAGGGTTATCTTGTAGTTGAGCAGGGAACTTCCCCTTTTCTTGTTGAGATGCCCCTATGGAGTTTGTCAACTTTGTAAGTTGGGCTCTTATATCATTGATGGTTGTGGCATTTTGGTTATTGATGGCGATTTGGCTTTGAATGAAGGAATGGACCATATCATCCAAATTCTTTTTGTGAGGAGGTTGGTATGTGGATGGATTGGACGGTCCTTGAGAAAAACTTTGTGAAGGTGGACTTGGAGAAAAATTTTGTGGTGGTGGGTTTGACTAATACCCTTGTGGATTGGTCCTTTGGTACTGAGAGCTAGATGCTTGCCCTTGGCCATTGTATTGGTTTTGCTTGAGAGGTATGGGAGATGAATATGCACTTGACCCATGAGGAATGGGGTTCTCATTTCTCCAACTAAAATTTGGGTGATTACTCCATCCCAGATTGTAGGTGTTCGAATTGGGTGAAAATGACTGCCTTGGTTGGTTGAATGCATGGACTTGCTCATGTTATGCTTCATTAAGTGCTGGAATGTTAGGACATTTTGATGTGGAATGGTCTACACTCTCACAGATTACACATCCCTTCACAATGTTAGAAACATTAGACACCTTATGTCTTCGATTGACTTCAAGACTCTCAACTTTCCTTAACAATTTAGCAATTTTTGAAAGTAAGTCTTTTCGGTCTCTCAAATCATATATCCCTCCCCCTTGTGGTTGACTACTACCCAAGGATGTCCTAGGTACATCATTGGGATCCCTAATGTCCCAAGATTGTGCATTTTGGGCCAGTGTACTAAAGTAGTCCAAGGCCTCATCAAGGTCTTTGTTCAAGAAATCGCCATTGCACATGATGTTAATGAATTGTCTATGGCTTGGTGTGATTCCTTCGTAGAAGAAACTTACCAATTGCCATGATTCAAATCCATGGTGTGGTATGGATTGTATCAACTCCTTGTAGCGATCCTAACATTGATAAAATTGCTCATTGGACATCTTAAAAAAATTTTGAATTGCCTTTTTTAAAGCAGTGGTTTTATGAATGGGAAATAATTTGTTCAAGAATTCAGATAGCATTTGAGCACAAGAAGTAATGGATCGATGTCGCAAGGCATATAACTATGATTTGCCTTTATCATTGGGGGAGAAAGGAAACAATTTCAATCGAGCTATGTCCTCCATAGCATAGTTAGCATTGATGGTTGCAACTATATCCTCAAACTCCCTTATGTGTAAGTAGGAATTTTCCTTTTCAATCCCATGGAATGTAGGAAGTAGTTGCAACATCCTTGGCTTAACTTGGAAAAGATGAGCTTGGACCGGTAAATGGATGCAAGAGGGTGTGGTGCTATGAGTTGGTTGAAGGAAATCCCTCATAGACCTTGTCAGTGGGTCCATTGGGATGTTATTCCATTCATTCACGGGAGGGGGAAATTGCATCTGTGGATTAGGCATTCTAGGTTCGGGAACTCCCCTAACCCTTGGAACATTTGGTATTCTAGGTTCAGGCACTCCCCCACCCCTTTGAGCATTTGGATTGGCACCAAGATTATCGAAATTATCACCTACATCCTCGGGTAGGTTTTGGTCAATATTCATGTCGAGGTCTAAGGGTTGTCTAACCAATCGGTTTTGTTCGTCCCTTCCGCACATGCAGTAAACTATGTACGAATCAAATTATACACAAACAAGGATATATATACACGGAACAACGTACCTCAGCCCATGATGACGATCACGGGATTGACCTCTATCATCTAAAAATCACCTTCTTGATTCAACACTTGCCTTCCCCGGCAACGGCATAAAATATGCTTGTTTAATTTCCTTATTATTCCTGACCCCTAAATATCATCCCTCAAAACGTATTTTATATAGATGGAGGGGAGTGTCACTCTCCCTTTAAGTAGTGTCAAAAGAAAGGGCAAGGATATGTGAAAATGGGATGGTGGAAATGTATTATGTGTATGAACAAAAATGCTCCCCAAGCGCAAGGAGATTTTTGTGGATTGTGTTTTACTTGGAGATACTCCAAGGTCATTTCCATTGGGAAGGAAGTAAACCAAGGGAAAGGTGATTTTGGTTGAAAGAAAATGTGAAATCTTTTGTTGTTGATAGTTGTTTGGTGAAGTGTGCTTTGGTGAACATGGAATGAGAATAAGTGTTGGCTAACCAGAAAGGATCACTCCAAAAGGAATGTCAAGCCAACTCAAACCTTCCTCCAATGGTGCTTAGAAGTACGATTGATTTGTGGGAAGCTCGGGACTAAAATGGAGCTGAGGATTCAAGTATACACTGTGACAATGCCTATAATGTATCAAGAACTCACAACCATGTCCTCACCCCAACCCAGTCAAACCGAGCCATCATACACCCAAAGGAGGAACGACAAAGAGTTGGAATGACATACCCAAGTGGAGGTCTCCCTTGGATTAGCCAACTAAAAGATTTAGCTACTCATGGTTGGAATGAAATTAACAATGTAATAAGAATGCATTGCAAAGGAATGAAGTTCTTGAGTCACTAAATGCAGGAAAACATAAGCTATAAGTGAAAGCAATGAAGACCCATTTTAAAAGTAAGAACTTTGATGCATTGATGGTGAAAGCTTTAAAAGAGAATTAAACTTGCAATGAACTTGTAGGAACTAGCATTAATGACATTCAGTGAAGCTGTAAAGATTCTTACTGGAGATTACAAGACAATGTATTCAAGAAAATGTAAATATCTCAATTTATCTCTTTAGAACACTATTCATCATCTTCTACCTAGACCCTCTCTCTCTATATATATTGTGTAAAATATGGAATGCTGAATAATGGAGTCATTCCCCCCCTAAAAAACATCCATAGTCTGCTCCCTCAGCTGAGTGATGTGATTTCCATCCAAAGGCTACAACAAGGAATGGGCTGGACAGGGAAGTGTAGACCCCTATCTGCACACATAACAACTCCCTATTCTTTTTCCTCATTAATCACCATGGCTCCAAAAACAGGTGTGAAAGGGATGAACAGTGTTGTGGGCGTGTCAAAGAAGTGTGGGAGATATGATGGTGGGACCCTCAAAGCAGTAGAGGATGATCTGCAGATTTTTGGGCAAATTTAGCAAAGCGTACCAGTACGGTTTGCCTGATTTTCTGATTTCTTGATTTCGTGATTTCTTGAGCTATCCACAAGCCATCCTTTTGTCCTCATTCACCTCAAGATATTTGGGAATGCTTTAAGAAGCATTATTTATCACATCTTTTCCTGTAAAGATCAAATATCTTCGTTAATAGCTCACGTAGTGCAATTCTAAACATTCAATCCCCAAAAGCAAGTGAAAAAAAGATTATTAGCACATGGTGTACGCAATATTTTTGTGCTAATCACCCAATATGCCCTATGTTCCAATTTCACAGGTAGGTGACAAGGCTTTCCATAGACTAATTGATAAGGAGACGTGCCCAAAATTATTTTAAAAGCAGTACGATACGCCGAGAGTGCATCAATTAGTCTTGGCGACCAATCTTTGTGGTCTGGATTTACAATTTTTTAAAAAATTAATTTGATCTCCCAATTAGCTAATTCAGTCTATCCACTAGTTTGTGGATGGTATGAGGTTGCAATTTTGTGAAAATTTAAAGTATTTTCAGATTCCAGAAATGGTGATTGTAAAAATGAGCACCCCCATCACTTATGATCGATTTTGGGATTTCAAACCGGGATAAAATATTTTATTTTAAAAACTTGATCATCGTTTGATGATCATTGTTCCGGCATGGAATTGCCTCAACCCATTTGAATACATAGTCTACGGCTACCAAAATGTATAGATAGCCAAAGGAGGGAAGAAATGGTCCCATAAAATTGATACCCCAATAGTCAAAAATTTAAATTATCAGAATGGGATTTAGAGGCATCATGTTTCTCTTCGAAATATTTCCCAACCTTTGACATCTAGCTCAAGTTAAACAAAAGGCATGGACGTCTTTGAAAAGTGTGGGCCAGTAAAATCTGCACTGAAAGATTTTTGTAGTGATTTTTTTGGATGAAAAATGGCCACCACATGCTTCAGAATGACAAAATGCTATTACCTGTTTGCTTTTCTGAGCGGGGATGCAACGTCTTATGATTTGATTCTTACAGTACTTAAATACGTACGAATCTTCCCAAAAGAAGTTACTAACCTCCCTCAGAAATTTCTTTTTGTCTATGGGAGTAAAGGATGGAGGGAATGTTCTAGTAGCCCGGAAGTTAGCAATATCACCGTACCATGGGTTTTCATCAATCATGAACAGTTGTTCATCGAAAAATTTCTCATTGATCGGCAATCCATCCTCATGAAATTCATAAGTTAACCTAGACAGATGGTCTACCACCACATTCTTAACACCCTTTTTGTCCTTAATGACTAGGTCAAACTCTTGAAGTTAGAGTCTCCATCGCAAGAGCCTTGGTTTGACATCTTTTTTTGTGAGCAAAAATTTTAATGTTGCATGGTTAGTGAACACAATAACAAAAGAATCAACAAGATAAGGACAAAATTTTTCCAAGGCAAACACTACCGCAAGCAATTTTTTTCAGTTGTTGAATAATTCATTTGAGCATTATTCAAAGTTTTAATTGCATAGTAAATGACATGTGGTTTCTTATCTTTTTTTTTGCCCCAATACAACACCTATAGCATAATCACTTGCATCACACATTAGTTCAAAGGGTATAGTCCAAGAAGGGGATTATATTATTGGGGCAGAAATTAACATGCCTTTAATCTTGTCAAAAGATTTTTGGCACTTTTCACTCCAATCAAAGATTATGTCTTGACTCAGGAGATGACACATGGGTTTTGCTATGGTACTGAAATCTTTTATGAATCTCTTGTAAATTCCTACATGTCCTAGAAATGATCGAACATCTTTCACAGTCTTGGGAGCAGGCAAGTTCCCAATCAGATCTATTTTGGCCTTGTCAACATTCATGCCCGTAGACAAGACAATGTGGCATAAGACAATGCCTTGTGTTACCATGAAATGACATTTTTTTCAATTAACCACCAAATTGCCTTCCTGACATCTTATCAACACTTTTTCTAGGTTGGCCAGACACAGATCAAATGAGTCACCATGAATAGAGAAGTCATCCATGAATACTTCCAAATTTTTTTCGTCTATGTCTCTAAATAGACTCAACATGCATCTTTGAAATGTTGTAGGAGCATTACAAAGTCCGAATGGCATCCTTTTGAATGCAAAAAGTGCCAAAGGCACACGTGAAGGTGGTTTTCTTCGGATCATTAAGTGCTATCTCAATTTGATTATACCCATAATAGCCATCTAGGAAATAGTAAAATTCATGGTTTGTAATTCTCTCTAGAACGTGGTCCAGAAAAGAAAGAGGGAAATGGTCTTTTCTAGTCACCAAATTGAGCTTTCGGTGGTCAATACATATCCGCCATCCTGTGACGATTCTAGTTGGTACTAGTTCATTGGATTCATTTTTGACTACTGTGACCCCAGACTTTTTGGGCACAACTTGGGTTGAGCTAACCCATTTACTATCAAAGATGGGAAAGATTATCCCTGCATCTAAGAGTTTAAGCACCTATTTTCACAACTTCCTTCATGTGAGGGCTCAATCGTTGCTGCATTTGATGAGAGGGTTTTGAATCCTCTTCCAAGTATATAGCATGATTGCAGATTAACGGGCTTATACTTTTCAAATCAGCGATGGTCCACCCAATGGTGTTTTGTGATTTTTTAGAACTTCAACCAGTTCGGACTCTTGCAAGTCTATGAGCTTAGATGAAATTACCACTTGGTACAACTCGTCCTCTCCTAGAAATACGTATCTGAGGTCAGATGGGAGAGGTTTTAATTTAGGCTTTGGTGGCTTGACATTAGATGAGAGTGGCTTTGTGCCACTTGGCAGAAGTTCCTTGAATTTGGGGATCTATGTATCAACAGCATGAGTCGAGCAATTATTTGGATGATCATTTGTTGTTTCAGATGTGATGGATTATGATAAAGAAAGTTCAGTGAAATTTTCACAGAATGTGTTATTCAGATGGTCCTGAACTAAAGACTCAATGAAATTTTTTTCTTTATCTTCTTTGTCCTCTTCTGGGTGTTTGGCAACATTAAAAATATTCAGCTCAAGAGTCATATTCCCAAAGGTTAATTTCATGACCCCATTCCTGCAATTGATTAGTGTATTTGAAGTTGCCAAGAAGGGTTGACCAAGAATAACAGGAATTGGATTCTCTAAGTGCTTTGCTGGCTGAGTATCTAGGACGATGAAGTCAACAGGGAATACGAAGTTGTCCACTTGGACAAGTACAACTTCAACAATACCCCTAGGAATTTTGACAAATCTTTCTACCAACTGTGTTGTGACACTCGTGGGTTTGAGTTGTCCTAGACCCAATTGTTGGTAAACAGAAAATGAGAGAAAATTGACACTTGCTCCAAGGTCTAACAGTGCTTGTTCGATTTTAAAATTTCCAATGACACACGACACAGTCGAACATCCTGGATTTTCGTATTTTGGAGGGATTTTGTGTTGAAGCAGGGCACTGACATGTTCTCTTAGGAAGGCTCTTTTTTAAACATTTTCGCTTCTCTTGACTGTGCACAAGTCTTTCAGAAACTTGGCATAAGATGGAACCTGTTTGATTGCATTCAAAAGTGGGATGTTGATTTTTACTTGCTTGAAGAGCTCGTAAATTTTTAGCTGATTATTCAACTTCTGTGCAGTTTTGAGTCGATGGCTCTAGTTCTTGTTCAATCACGCGATCGGGTTCCTCTTCTTTCTTACATTCAGGCTCAATTGTTGAATTGACTGGCATTGACTTAGATTTTGGGAGTAGCTTTTCTTTGATAGTCTTGTCAATCACCTTGCCACTTCTTAATGTAGTGACAACTTGGGATTGGTCTTGTAATTTTTCCATGATTATGGGATTTTCCACCTCAAATTGGCCTTGTGGTGGTTTTGGTTGAGCAGGAAACTTGCCTTTCTCATGTGTGGTCATGGATTGGGTCAACTTTTGGATGTGGCTTTTAAGATCTTCGAAAGATTGAGTGGTTTGTGTTTTGAAATCAATAAAAGTCTGAGTGGAACTATTGTTGTAGTTCATTTAGCTGTGCATAAACTTATTCAAAGTATCCTCATGGTTCTTTTTTTATGGTGATTGGTATGGTTGGTATACAGGAGGTCCTTGAGGTGATGGGTGGGAACCTTGTTGTTGGTTCATGGGAGTTGGTTGTGTGTTTCTCCAACTGAAGTTTGGGTGGTTCCGCCATCCTGGATTATATGTTTCAAAGTGTAGGTTGGAGTAAGACTTGTTGAAGTTATAGACAATATTTGTTTGTTCCAACAAAACCTCTTTGAATGTTGGAATGGTAGGACACTCTAAAGTAGGGTGTCTAGTCAGTGCATAGATCCCACACACTTGTTCTGTGGGAGAGCTAACATCAACTTGATGAACCTTTTTCATCTCTAAAGCTTCAAGCTTTCAAGATAAGGTGGACATTTTTGATCTTAGGTCATCATCATCTTTCAAGACATACTTACCCCCTTGGGAAGTAGATGGTTTAGTTTCAACAATGGTAGGGGAGGCTAAGTCCCACATCTGAGAACTGTCAAATATGTTGTCAAAGAAATTGAATGCCTCCTCCGAACATTTGCTCATAAACTTTCCTTGAGTCATCATTTCAACAAACTAACGTAGTCTAGTGGGCAAGGAGTTATAGAAAAATCCTACCAAAGTCCAATTCTCAAAAGCATGGTATGGGCAGTACTAGAGTAGATCCTTGAATCTCTCCCAACTTTGGTAAAAGGTTTCCCTTCTTTGACTGAAAAATTCATGATTTGTCTTTTAAATGCATTGGTGCAGTGTAGAGGAAAAAAATTTCTAAAAAATTCTTTTTGTAGTGCCCGCCAGTCAGGTATTGAAAGAGCTTTTAAAGAATTTACCCATTGTTTAGCTCTATCCTATAGAGAGAATGAAAAAATTTGCATTTTGCCTAGCATAGAATTGTCTTGAAATGTTCCACATACTTCCTCAAACTCTTTTATGTGCAGATATGGATTTTTTGCTTCGAGTCCACGGAATTGAGGGAGTAGTTGAATTGTCCCTGTCTTTATAGTAAAAAGCGGTGCATCTTCAGGAAAGATAAAACAAGAGGGGGACACTATTTCTTGTGGTATTTAAGTAATCCCTCAAAGTTCGGATGTTAGGCACTTCCCCCTCTCTCACAGGAATTTTCTCTCGTCTCTCACCATTCGCCATTCTATTTTCACAAGATTCTACTACTGATCTAGGTGAAAGTGGTTCTGGTTGATTCACAGACCTAGAGGATTTTGCTGGCAAATTTTGATAGTGGGGAGCGTTTTCAGACATAAAAGTAATTAAAACAACTTTATACATAGTGAAGCAAATTTATACATAAAAAGTGAGGTCTTTTTATATTTTACCATAAAACATCATTTATGGTTCTCCAGCAATGGCGCCAAAAATTTGACTTGATCCAAAATCTGTACACCCAAGTGCAGGCGGTCAAGCTGTAGTAATAATCCGGTTAAGTCCGAAGTCAAATCCACAAGAAACTATGATTGGCATTTTGAAGCAAGCAATAATAGAGACCAAGTGACTGAAAATTTTGAAAGTTTGGAGTGGTGAGATTTCTTGAATAGAATAGAAGATTCTTTTCAAGAGTTTTCTAGACAAAATATAAGATAAATTAACAAAGATAACAACCACTCTTTAGTTCGAAGATCAGAACATGTAATTGATTATCCGATTTATTATGTTTGTGCTTTATAACTCAATTAACTCCCATGTCAATAGCAAGTTAATCAGAAGATCAAGATGGACTATGAGAATTAAGCACATAGTTTCGATGCCTTTCTAGAAGTTTACAAGAATTGTTTGTGCTGAGACTTAACCCATCTACAAACAAGCAAGTGTTTCTACAAGGTATCCAACCATGACATTAATGGTCCATTCTTTGAATAAAGCGCAATAATGGTGGAGACTGAAAGGTTGTCATGAAAAGCTAGTTGGGGTGTTTGCCTTGAACCAACGGGTCTTTCTATGTAGGAGTCATCCGTATCGTATAAAGGGCCCTTGGTTATACAAAGTACCTAAACTTTGCTAGATGCATTCAATCATCCAATGATCAAGTGGAATATAAAGCATTAAAGCATAAAGGATTGCACAAACATAACTTTCGGATAATCTTTACATATGCATCATCTCTTACTAAAGAGTCAATGAGGAACTACTCACTTTTCATCACCTTGGCAAAGCTAGAAAAGTCAGTGATACTCATCCCTCTAAGTAGAGGAGCTACTAAGTGAAGCAAACTAAACAAAGAGCTTATCTTCAATGAAGAATAAGTGAATCATGTTCCACCCTTCATAGCTTTGGTAAAGCTCTAGAAAAGTGGAAGAGTTTCACTCTTCTAAGAAAGAAGAATGCTCAATCAATTGAAGTGAAATACATGAACAATAAAAGTAGAAGAAAGCTAGTTGCTTTTGGAGGGTTTCCACCACAACCAAAAGAAGAGCTACCTCTCTTGATACTTGTAAATAAAAGCAAGTACAACTACAAGGGGAGTCTAAGCCTCCATTATGGTTGTCACAACATAAATGTAAAGACTTAGCATAAATAAATAAGAGACTTTAACTAGAAGGGGAGTCTAAGCCTCCATCATGGTTTATACAAATGCAAAATGAAAAAGTAAACAAGAGATGTACAAAAACTAGCTTTCTACTCTACTTTACATGAGAAAGATTTTGCACCCCTTCTCTCTACAAGAGGAAGAATGCCCCTTCAAGCTCCCAACATGGGACTATTTATAGCCAAGGAAGTGGGGGAGGAAACAATAAGATAAGAGAGGATGACTGCATAGTATTTACGGCCCATGAAAACCAACTACTCTATAGGTAGTCTATGGAGGACGTTCGAACGTGAATCGACGTTCAAACGTTGTCTTCTATTTTACTTTAAGGGCATTCGAATGTGTCTACTGGTCTTGCTTTACAAATGTTCAAATGCCAGATGGGGCCTGACCTTTTCCACTTAAGTGGTCTTTTATGAAGTTCATTTCCACACTCTATACAGAAGTCTGTTCATCAAATAATTCCAAAGGATGTTCAAACATTGAATGGTGTTCAAACATGGTACTCAAGTGCACTTTCTTCCTTGCTTGCTGCAACATGCCATGTTTCATAAGTCTGGCCTTCAGTCAACTCAAGTGGACGTTCGAACGTTAGTTGGCGTTCGAATGTGGCACTCAAGTACCTTAGGGTCTTGGTGCTTGACTATAACACACTGTGTCTCAGCAGACTGGTTTTGTCATAGTTCAAACGTGAGTTAGCGTTCGAACGTTCTTGCTTTGTTCCAATCTTTTCCAATTCCATTCCCTAATGTGTTGGTGTTCACTTTAGAACCTGAAATATCTTTACTTGAACTCCATCAAAGTAAAATTAGTTCTAAAAAGGCATAATAATATGCTACATTTAAGTACTAATCAATCGGATGGAAAATTATAAGGTTCATTCTCCCAACCATAACTCGGATAACTCGTTGCAACATAATGGTTGGGATAAAAAATTTTGGAGGCCAAAAATGAATTTGAATCTTCGCATGTAATGTCTTGAATCAGATAATTTATCAGGCACTCACTAGTGATGTGCCCATACTCATCACAAATCTCACACACACTTTCAAAACAAGGGGCATTTGATACATATTCATAATAATTAGGAAACATAACACAAAACACAAATTAAAACAAACTATTTACAAAAGAGACGACATACCTTGGCCTGTGATGAAAATCACGAGACTTACCTATGCCGTCCAAAATCACCTCTAAACTCGACGCTTAACCTTCCCTGGCAACGATGCCAAAAATTGCTTGATTTTTTCTGTTGTACTCCCTAAAATCCAGACATCATCCCTCAATTTGTGTATAGCTTATATAGGAAGGGGAGTGTCACTCTCCCACAGAATGATGTGAGAAAAGGGGCAACAAAATAATGGTGGAATGAATGAAATGAACAAAATGTGTGTGTGTGAACAAAAGTGCTCCCCAAGCGCAAAGAGACTTTCAAGTGTCGTGTTTTACTTGAAAAAGTATTCCAAGGTCGTATCCTCAGCGAAGGAAGGGAATTGTGTGAAGGTGATTTTGTGAAAAAGGAAAAGTGTAAAATCTTTTAGTTTGAATTTTGGTGTTTGATGTTTGTGAATGAAATTGAAATGACACAAGTGTTGGCTAATCCGAAGGGTTCATTCCAATGGGAATCCCAAATCAACTCGAAGCCTTCCTCAAATAGAGCTTAGATGAACGATTGATTTGTGGGAAGCTAGGGACGAGATGGAGGTGAGGATCCAAGCATAACCCATGACCAGATCTACGGGATATTAAAGACTCACAACCGCATCCACTCTCAACCTAGTCAAACTGAACCATCGTACTATGAGAAGAGGAAAGAAAGTGAGTTGATTTGGCACACCCAAGAGGAGTTCTCCCTTGGATTAGCCAACTTAATGCTCTAGCTATTCATGTTTAAAGTAAAAGCATTTATAATGTAAAGAGACAAGTAAAGGAAATGGAAATGAAAATGAAACGTAGAACTTGTATTAATGCTAGGAAATGGTAAACTAAAAAGAGAAGTTCATTTGACACTCAAATGGAAAAGTTGCAGAGAAGAGAATTGAAACCCAACAAAGATTATGGAAATGCAAGAACATTGAATTTAACTTGGTTACACTAGAATTAAAAGAGACTACAATGCAAGTAATAAAGTTTACAAGAGAACTACAACTTACTACAATGAAATGGGTGAAGAAAATGTAGAAACATAAATTTTATCTCTATAGCACTATTCATCATCTTCTCCTTCAACTACTCCTAAGCATAGGTAGCCACCCTTCAAATCTTGTGTGAATGCTGAATATATGGTGCAACACCTCTGCAAATTCATCCATGGAGGGTCCCCCTAGGTGTGTGATAGGCCTCCCATCCATAGGAGGCTGAGTTGGTGCATTGTACAGGCTAGGACAAGCCTAGCCTGCAACACACCATGCCTCCATCTTTTTCTCTCCTCCTCTCTCATCCTTCATCTTCTTTTGCTGACTTTGGGGTGTAGGAGGCATGTATATATGTAGAATATGTTAGGGGGCAAGTGAGAGAATCAATGGTGGGACCCCCAAGCAAGTAGAGCATGAGATGCAGGCATTATGGGCATTCTGTGCACAACCTACTGGTAGGTTTTACACCAATAGCCAAAACCTACCGGTAAATCTTTCCAGAAGGTGCCCGTTCTAGACCAATTTTTGCAAAATTATCCTAACTAATGATTCAACCATCTGATTGAGCTGAAATTTTGAAACAATACATAGGACCTCCAAATCTACAACTTTTATGTTTTAAACTTTTTCAGATTCTAACCAGGTCATGGTAAAAAAAGGAAGCAAAATGAGGCACTGCAACCAAATGGTGCGGGTGCTAGTGCCTATGTTACCAAGCACCGATACTTCCTTGATTTATTTCGCTTTTAAGCCTCAAAATCTTCATGTAATATGTCCATCTCTTCACCACACAACCACACATAGTTGCATGGTTCTAAAATCCATCATTTATGTTATAATTACCTACAACCACAAGATTTCAACATTGTTTACAAACTTGGCTAACTCTAAGTACTTAGATGCAAAGTTGAGTTAAAATGCATGTTTTGTGCTCATCATTATGGCATTGGTCAATTTTGTAATTTGAGTCCGGATATCATTAAAAGTGGCGACGTTTTGATTGTTGATGGTGGTTTGGCTTTGGATGAATTGGTGCATGACATCCTCTAAGTTTCTCTTATGGGGAGGTTGGTAGGTGGGCGGGTTGGATGGTCTTTGTTGACCAAACCCTTGTGGAGGTGGGTTTTGTGAAAACCCTTATAGATTAGAACAGGGGTATTGAGAGCTAGATGAGGGACCTTGACCATGATATTAGTTTTGCTTAGATGGAATGGGAGGAGAAAAAGAACTAGACCCGTCACGAATGGGATTCTCATTCTTCCAACTAAAGTTCGAGTGATTACTCCAACCTGGATTATATGTATTAGAGTGTGGAGAGAATGATTGTCTACTTTGATTGAAGGCATTGACTTTCTCATGGTAAACCTATTTAAGTGCCTCAATGTTGGGGTACTTCGAGATGGAATGCTCAACACTCTCACAAATAGAGCAAGACTCCTCGGCCTTTGTGACATTAGAAATCTCATGCCTCCTATTCACCTCTAGACTCTCTACCTTGCGGGCAAATTGATTTTTGCAAGCAAGTCTTCTTGATTCTGTACATCATACATCCCTCCCCCACTTGATTAACTCCCCGAAGAGGACCTTGGCAAATCATTGGGATCCGTAATATCTCATGATTGAGCATTTTGTGCCACGGTATTGAAGTATTCAAGGGCCTCACCTAGATCTTTGTTTAGAAACTCTCTGTTACATATCATGTTTATGAATTGTTGGTGGGCCGGTGTAATTCCTTCATAGAAGAAATTAACCAATTGCCACGGTTGAAATCCATGATGTGAATGGATTGTAACAACTCTTTGTATCAATCCCAACTTTGATAAAACTGCTCATTGGATTTCTCCAAAAAATTTTGAATTTATTTCTTAAGAGTAGTAGTCTTGGGCACCGAAAAAACTTTGTTTACAAATTCGGAAAGCATTTGTGCCCAAGAACTTATCGATCGAGGTTTCAATGAGTTCAACCAAGTTTTGGCTTTGTCTTTAAGAGAGAAGGGGGACAATTTCATGCAAGTCATGTCTTCCATGGCATGATTTGTGAGAAAGATTGCAACAATTTTCTCAAATTCCTTAATGTGCAAATAAGGATTTTCTCTTTCAATTCCATGCAATTGAGGAAGAAGTTGTAACATTCCCAATTTAACAAGGAAGGCATGAGCTTGGATGGGTAGAAGTATGCAAGAGGGGGTGGTGCTTTGGGTTGGTTGAAGATAATCCCTCATTGACCTCGACGGAGGATCAATGGGGATATTGTTTCCCTCATTCCTAGGAGGAGGAAAATGCATTCGAGAGTTTGGCATTCTAGGGTTTTTCATTCCCCCACCCCTTGGAACATTATCATCATTTGTCCCTCGAAGTTGTCACTGGGATCCTCGTGTGGGTTTTGGTCAAGATTCATGTTTGGGTCTATGGCAAGTCTCACAAGTCTATTTTGGTGGTCCCATGCCACATACAAAAACAATATCTACAATTGAAAAGAAAAATATATACAAGGAGCAACGTACCTTGGCCTGTGATGAAAACAATGAGACTTACCTCCGTTGTTCGAAATCACCTTCTCATTCAACGCTTTGTGTTCCTCTGCAACAGCGCCAAAACTACTTGGTTGAATTCACCCTAATCTTAAAACACAAACCCTCAAATGTGTATATGAATTATGTGTGTAGGTGAGTATCACTCTCCCATGGGTTCGATGCTAGAAATGGAGAAAATATGCATGCGAATGAAAATGTGTGTGTGTGTGCAAAAGTGATCCCCAAGCATAGACAGACTTGTAATTGCCGTGTTTTACTTTGAATGGGTATTCCAAGGTCGTCTCCTCAAGGAAGGAAAGTTGAATTATAGTGAAGGTGATTTAGTAAAGAAATAAAAAGTGTAAAATCTTGTAGTTTTATGTTTGGTGAGTAAATATTTTTGATAAAAATGCAAGAAGAACAAGGTTGGCTAATCCAAAGAGGTCATTCAAATGGGAATGTCAAATCAACTCAAAACATTCGACCAATGATGCGTAGGTGTTTGATTGATTCATAGGAATTGAGGAACTAATGTGGAGGTGTAGGCTCAAGCATACCCCATGAAAAGTCTACAGTATATCAAGAGCTCACAACCATATCCGTTCTAAACTTAGTCAAACCAAACACTTTACACTACAAGGAAGAATGGGAAAATTTGATTTAGCATACTCAAGAGGAAGTTACCTTTGGATTAACCAACAAAAAGCTTAGCTAACCATATTAAAAGCAAAAGCATAAATGGTGTAAAGAAACATGGAGATAAACTAGAGATGAATTAAAGCCTTGAACTTATATTGATGCAGTAAAAAGTTAAACTACAAAAGAGAATTCATTTCATACCAACAACAAAAATCTGGAAAGAAAACCCAAATGTAAACATAGAAATTCAAGAACATGAAACTAAACTTGATTACACTTGAAATACATGAGATTAAGGTTCAAGAAATAAAGATTACAAGAGTCTTATAGCTTACTACAACTTAAATGTGTAAGAAAAATGCAAAAATCAAAATTTCTCTCTAAAACTATGTCTTCTTCCTTGGATTTTCCCTCTCTAAAACTATGTAGAATGATGAAATAATGGTTTAGAATCCTTTCCATTTTTATCCAATGGGCTCCTATGGCCTGTGAGAGCAGACATTGCATAATTGGGGAAGGATTGGACCCCTACACAATCAAGGAATAGGCATGCCTGCACCCACCCCTTCTTTGACCAACCCCTCTCTTTCTCTCTCCTCTTCTTCTGTGCTTTTTCTTCCAAAATCAAAGTTTAGGTGTGTAAGAGCATGCTTGTATGTAGAAAATGTCAGTGCCTGTGTGGGAGAAGAAGAGGTGGGCCTCCCAAGCAAGTAGAGTTTGAGTTACAGGTTTTGGTGTTTTGTCAGCAAAACCTACCGGCAGATCGATGACAAAACTTACCGATAGGTTTTTTCCATTAAGCAAAACCTTCTAGTAGGTTTTGGCAGATGATCCAGTAGGTTAATTCCAGTGTACATAACCTACCAGTAGAACTATGAGCAAACCTATTAGTAGGTTTTCACTTGATTTGCCCTTTTCTTGATCTCTTCACCTTCCAAGCCTCATGTTGAGCGGCCCCTTCTTTGCCATTGTCTTTAAGCACTATGATGGGGGCTTAACTCAAGCCATTTCCTACAATCACACATAAACTTCATTAATTGTTAGATTAATTGTATTTTCTCCCAATTTCACCATAAAAGCAAGTATAAAAAGGGTGCAAATGTATACATGATGTGCAATATTTTGTGCTAATCACCCATCACTCTTGATTATGAAAAACTTATTGAAGTTATTATCTCACATGCGGCTAATATAAGCCCAATGTCAATTTTTCATCAAAGAGTGGTGTTTAGGTTCACAATTTGTCTTGGTGTTTTTTGATGACATCCTGATATACTCAAAGTTTGAGGAGAAGCATGAGGGTCACTTGAGGGTTATTCTTCAGACCTTGACAGACAATTAGTTGTACTGCAAGTTAAGCAAGTGTGAATTCTGGCTAACATAAGAAAATTTTTTGGGATACGTGGTGTTGGCTTCTGGTGTGTTAGTGGACCCAGAGAATGTCGAGGCGGTTATGAGTTGGCAGAGGCCCAAGTAAATCTTCAAGAGACGCAGTTTTTTGGGATTGGTAGGATACTACTGGAGGTTCATTGAGGACTTCTCATGACTAGCCACACCTATGATGAGGTTGACCAAGAAAGAGGTCAAGTTTCAGTGGGATGACTCATGTAAGAGGGCATTCCAAGGGTTGAAAATAAGGCTTACTTCAACTCCTAATCTTATAGTTCCAGAGAGGGGGCAGAGGTACCTGGTTTAATGTGATGCCTCAAAGGACAGACTTGGATGTGTTTTGATGCAGTGCAGGAGGGTGGTGGCTTATGGTTTACGGTAGTTGAAGAATCGTGAGCAGAACTACCCATGCACAACATGGAGTTGGTAGTCGTTGTCTTTGCCTTGAAGGTATAGCGCCATATTTGTATGGAGAATATTTTGAGGTGTTTTTGGACCATAAAATTCTGAAGTACATCTTTATGTAGTATGACCTGAATATGAGGCAGTGCGTGTGTATGGAGTACCTAGAGGACTATGACTTCACTTTGCACTACTATCTCGGTATGGAAAATCTAGTGCCTAATGCACTTAGCTGTAAAGTCATGGAGAGTCTTGGCTAGTATAGCTTCCCGGGAGTGATGGATGCTTGAAAATGTGGGACAATTCGGGCTACACTACAGAGGTCTTGCTTAGGGCAGTTTGGGAAGTCTAGTGGCAATGCCCTCCTTGTTGAGTAGGGTGACCGAGTCCCAAGAGTAGGACACAGAGATAATGTCCATTATGAATCGGGTACAGTCGGGTGCAGATGATGAGGGCTAGGTCATTCACATGGATGGTAGTCTTCGATTTAGGGGAAGGATTATCGTTCCCCAATCTATGGATCTAAGAGAGGAGATCCTTAGGGTACGACGATGTACCATGATCTTAACTACCAATATTATTGGAGTGGTATGAAGAGACATGTCAAAGACTTTGTTAGTAGATGTCTCACATGTCAGCAAGTCAAGACTGAGCACCATAGACTAGTAGGGTTATTCCACCCTTTGGAGGTGGCTGAGTGGAAATGGGAACATGTCACTGTGGATTTTGTGACCCACTTATCAGGGATGTCGTGTGGACATGACGCGATGTGGGTGATTGTGGACCAACTTATGAAGTTGGCACACTTTTTTGCAGTGTAGATGACCTTCACATTGGAGGAATTCTACAAGTTGTACAGACGGGAGATAGTCCGGTTAGACAGGGTGCCCATATCGATAGTATCAGATTGGGTTCCCAGGTTCACAGACCATTTCAGGGAGAGTTTTTAGAGATTTATGAGGGCATAATTGATGATGAGTATAGCTTTTCATCCCTAGATGGACGGTCAGTCAGAGAGGACCATTCAGATTTTAGTGGATATGCTTCGAGCATATGTCATTGATCTCAAGGGTAGTTTGGAGGAGCATTTACCCTTAGTGGAGTTCACCTATAACAGTAGTTAGTAGGCAAGCATATAAATGACACTCTATAAGGCACTTTATGAGAGGTCATGCCGTTTTCTGGTTTTTTGGACGGAGGTTAGAGAGAGACCCTCCACGGGTTCGGACTTGATTAGAGACATCTTGAAGAAGGTGAACTTGATATGGAAGCTTCTTCTTATTGCTTAGAGTTGACAGAAGAGCTACGTAGACATGCGGTGGTGACCTTTAGAGTTCAAGGTTAGAGATCATCTCTTCTTGAAAGTTATGCCTAAGAGGGGAGTGGTAAGGTTCGAAAAGTGGGGTATATCGAGCCTTGCGAGGTACTCAAGAGGTTCAGTACGTTCGCTTACCAATTGGCATTGCCACCAAATCTATTAGGTGTTCACGTGGTGTTCTATCTCTCCATGATCCAGAAGTACACTCCAGGTCCTACACATGTGGTGGATTGGGGTAAGATAGTTGTTGATGCGGATGGGACCTTCGAGTAGGGACTAGTGCTTATCATGGATAGCCGAAAGCAAGTTTTGCAAGGCAAGATTGTGAGGCTGGTGAAGGTGTTATTGTTGCACCATGGTAAGGAGGTTGCGACATGGGAGCCTAAGGACACTATCTAGGTCACCTATTCGTTCTTGTTCGACAGTAGAGTTACATTTCTTGTGGTCATAGAGTGTTATATGTTTTATTGCATATGCATGTTTTTGTATATGCACGTGTGTAATTTCGTGGACGAAATTTGTTTAAAGGGGGAAAAATGTAAAACCCAAAAATTTTAAATTTTTGTCAAATAGGGCAAAACGATAATTAGCTATTACGGTATAGGTTGAAAAACCAAATTTTTCCTAGGACTCGGATGACAAAATGTACTTCACCATTGGATTCATTTGGATAAATTTAGCTACCTAGTCATTTTTCAGCGAATTATGAGACAATCAAAATTTTTGCATCTTACAAGATGATCGGGTGTTGCGCGAATAAAATAAATGTGATCAAATTTTATTCGTAGAATCCAGGAAATAATTTTAAGTTATTTCAAATAAAATATACTAAACTTAACATGGAACAAAATTTAATTGATTCAGGATAAAATCAGATTCAAAAAAATGGGACCTTTAGCGCATTGTGAGCCAAGCACTAGGGGGTATTCAAATCAGAATTTCTCCTCCATTTTGGCTTGCAAATTCAGAGAGAGAGAGAGAGAAAAACCAATTTCTCCAAGCCTTTCTTATTCGATCTAGGACAATCCGATCGTCAGATCTCTTCGAGCCAAGAGACAAAGTTGTTCTACACGATGAGAGTTACACGTACGTACCCAAAATTGTGGGATCAAGGCTAGGAAGCTAGATTCGGGTCTTGTGGAGGTTCTTCTATGCATATTTACGCTACAAGAGGAAGGGTTCCTATCCCAACTAGGTTTATTTCCAACCTAGGGTTGAAATATGAAATGGGTAGGGTGTTAGAGATGAAATATAATGTATAATACATACATAGGATTGTTGGAATATGGAAATGGGTATAGGGAAATCCTAAAATCAATTATTGTATGAATGAGTTTGATAAAATTGCTTTACTTGGAATTTCATAAGGAAATGTGTTGATTTGGGCATGCTATGTGTTTACATAATATTTGTGCCTTATAGGTATTTGATAAAATTCCTATGAATGATTAAGTGTGTTATTTGAATGAAAATGATTAACATGTTTCGGGGAGAATGTGGAATGTAATTATATGCTTTATGATATTATCTACATTGGGAAATTGGAAATGTTTGTGGAAATGGAAAATGTTCATATTATGCTCATAATATGATGAACATGCTATTGTGATTGCAATTGAAAACTTGATTACATAGTGATATGAAATGCAATTGTTCATTACATTTGCATATGCACGATTAGCATCACATTCGTGGGAAATTGACATGAGTGTTGTTGTGTGTGCATGGCTTTGATCAAACACCATCCTTAGTGGGTTGATACGTGGGCTCAAGAAAGTTGGACCTAAGTTCAACTGAGTCACATGGCTGGCATTTAAAACAAGGGTCGAGGTTAGCAAGAAGAGCTAGATTCTCACTCGGGTGCAAGACCAAGTAATTTCAAATGCGCACTCCCGTTGGTACTGAGTCTTGATTAACCCTAAATAATGCATAAATGAATTAGGTTTTAAAGTTAATTTTTTTGTAAATTAGGTTAAAATGATTAAGTTATAAAGTATTAGGGTTAATGCGGAATTTGTATGTTTTATAGGGTTTCAAGTGGAAATGCAAAAATACTGGAGGATCGAAGTGTAAAGGCTAAATGGAAAAGGGGAGGCAAGTGCAATTACCAAATTAGCAAGTTAAGCAAGGAGGCTGCCAAGGCTACAAATACTAGAGAAATGCTACCGTTTGGACTGGTGATGGCATACGGACGGTGCTCTAACCGCCTCAACTCTCTCTCCTCTCCCATTGGTCCAATTTAGCAACAAAATGATGTGATTGACTAGCTAGGGTGTCTGTAGCCTTAAAGCCCTTTACCAGTGCTTATAAATAGCCCTTATCAACTTATTTTTTAGGAGATTCTAAGAGAGTTCAGTCCAGGGTAAGAGAGAAGAAAGAGAGAAAGAAAAGAAGAGCAAAGCCCTTCCAGAATCACTTCCCAGCCAGAATTTTCTATATTCAACATTTCTGTTTACCCTTTCTACTTGTAGAGTTGAACCTCTCTCACTTTTGTGCCCTAGCTGGTAATAAGAGTGGCAATGTTTCAGCTATTCCTCGGGGGAGGACCTTTTTGTATTTTTTTTTGTGATAATATGATTGTGTCATTCCTTTTTCTCGTCTATAACAATAAGGCATGAGTTGTTCATTTATACTCATCGGTGAAGGGTGAGTGCATGTGTAATACTTTTTACGTTATTGGAATGTCGATGATTTATTTATGTGTTAACGTTTATACCTCCCTTAATTGATGGATGGTTATATTTATAATATGCTCATGGTTATGAACACCGAGTAGGACTTAATGTTATATGTCATACTATCTATAATTATTACGCACTTCATGCATAATACAGTGATGTACGTAGTTGGGTTTTATGTAATAGTCAGGAGATTGGTTATAGACGGGCTAAATCTCGCCATAATCAATGCTTTTGATTCAATGCATAATCCGGAACTCTATCTTCATTGAATCATCAACCTACTGATTGAATAGCTTGAGTAAACCTTTTGAATGGTTCACCTTCTGGTTTACTCGGATTATTTGTTTTTTGCATGGTACATAGACCTTACGGCTAACCTAATCAGTTGTTGTGATATGGTTTGGTTATACATAAGACCTACTGGTTAGTTTCCAGTAAAACAGGGGTTCATTGTTGTAAGGTGGCATTTTCATAAATAAATAGTATAAAGCATGTTTGATCCTCGCACTTAAGAGTACCTTTTTATCATTGTTATTCAAAGTTTTAGTTAAGTATTTATTTGATAATTCCAAGCTCACACCACAAGTTGTTTTGTTGCACATTACACACACGACAATTTCAGTATTTCTGTTTTGAATACCAACAGTTAGCTCCCTACTGGTTTGACCTCGAACTTAACCGATAAATATTGCAATTTGACCACTTATACTTGTATGTATGACATAAATCCGGTCATATCAAGTCCATAAAGTGTGTCAGTGTATGCAGAGCCATTGGTGGAAGTCCATAGATGTCGTGTCAGTTGGGTACCCGTTGGTGGAAGTCCATAAATACCCATTGGATATGTAAAATCAATGGCGGGGGCTTGGACTGCCCATATACATAATCATGGCATTATATGTGTCATGGGAGCCAGTTGAGGGTTCGGATTGCATTGCATGTGTGAGTTTTATCTCGCGACATGGTATGGCTAATTAAGCCTAATTAGTGTGTTAATGAATTAGATTAATAGGTTAATTTTTTTAGAAAAATGAATTAAAATAGTCAAAGTATGTAAAATTAGGATTATTGCTTAAATTAGGGTTAATCCGTTAAAATTGTTATTTTTCAGGGTTTGGTGCAAAAATTGTGCAAAGTCAAGGGGAGCAAATTGTCAAGGCCTAATTAACAAGGGGATTAAAGTGCAATTACTACATCAGTGTACCAAGTAAAGCAACATGGAATCCAAACGATTGCCACCGTCCGGATGGTGGTGGTTGCATTTGGACTGTAGGCAAACCGCCTTAACTCCTCTGCCTCTCTCCCATTCGTCCAAAGTGACAACAAGAAACTTGATTGGCCAGCCCAAGCCCAACTGCCCCAAGCACCTCTGCCAGCTACTATAAATAAGGCCTTCCAGTTTCATTTCCAGCATTCTAGGAAGTTCTTATCCAGAGAGTGGAGGGAAGTTCAGGGGAGGTCAGGGTAGTCTAGAAAAGTTCAAAAAAGAGTCAGAGAGTGAGAGAAAGAGAGAAATAGTACAGTGAGGCCCTGCCGAACCACTTCCAGCCTACTTTTCAGACATCTTTTCTTTCTTCGACATTTATGTTATTCCTTTTTACTTGGAGGGTTGAACTTCTCCCACTTTTGTGCCCTACCTAGTATTAAGAGTGGTGGTGTTTCTACTATTCCTCGGGAAGGATTGTCTATATTTTGTTTTGTATTGTAATGAAACTATATCACACCTCTTGCTCATCTATAGCAATGGGAGGTGAGTAGTCCACTTTTACCCTTCGGTGAAGGGTGAACACATGTAAGATATTGTTTTAGTTATGAAAAGGCCGATGTTGTAACTATGCTTTAATGTTATATACCTCCCTTATTGATGGATGATTATATTTATAATATGGTCATGGTTATGAACACAGAGCGGTATCTAATGCTATATACCACACTATCTACTAATTATATACTTCATGTATGATACAGTGATGTACGTGATTGGAATTTTATCTAACAGTTGATTGATTGGTTGTAGACGGGTTAATCTCAGCATAGTCAATAATTTTGATTCAATGCATAAACTAGAATCTCATAATCAATAAATCATCAACCTGCCGGTTGAATAACTATAGTATTCCTTTTGAATGGCTTGCCTTCTGGTTTACTATAGTTGTTTAACTGATGCATGGTATAAAGATGTTGAAAGAGTAATTCAAGTATTCCTCCTAAATGACTTGCCTTTTGGTTTACTTGAATTATTTGATTATTGCATTGAATATATACCTGTCGGCTAACTTAATTAGTTGTTGGATACGGTTTAATATACATCATACCTACCGGTTGACTTTCTAGTAAAATAAGGGGGTTAATTGTCGTAAGGTGGCATTTCCGGTACTTAACCAATATAATGCATGTGAAATCCCCGAACTGAAGGGTACCTTTTTATTATTGCATTTCCACAGTTTTAATTAAGTTTGTTTTAATTTTTCTAAGTTTGCACCACAAGCTATTTCATTACATTTTGTATCCATGACAACTTCACCGTTTCTGTTTTGAATTCCAATATTTAAGTCCTTGTGGATTTCACCTCGGACATAAACCAAGTATTATATTACAATTTGACCACTTATAGTTGGGTGTACAACACTAATCAGGCCGATTGTGATCAAGATTTTTGACGCCGTTGCCGGGGAGTTATGGTGATTTCAAGTTGACTAGGGAAGTTATTTAGTTTGTATTATATGTATATTCATTGTTTATGTCTGTTAAATCATCAGTAGGGTCTGTAAATCAGTCTAGTCCTTCATCTCCACCTACTTCATCTTCGTCACAAGCAACATTTGAGTTAAGCATGACACATAATAATCAACAAGAATAAGAGGTAGTTCAAAATGTCCGACCATTAAGAGAATATTTGTATCCTGCACAAACTAGTGTCTTTGCATGTTTTGCTTGTCCCACTAATGCTCCAAATTTCAACATTAAGGCAGGGACAATATAGTTGTTACCACAGTTTCATGGTCTGGAGTCTAAAAACCCATACTTGCATGTTAAAGAGTTTGAAGAAGTATGCAGTGCTTTGCAAGATAATTCTGAAATGGCCCAGTTGAAACGTTTTTCTTTCTCTTTGAAGGAAAAAGCTAAACTGTGGCTAAAATCTTTAAAAGCCTAATCTATTTCGAGTTGGAATGTTTTGCAAACTGAATTTTTCAAAAAAATTTTCCTTGTGCATCACACTAATGCATTGAGTCGTCAAATCATAAATATTTCTGTAAAAAGATAAGGGGGAACTTTTTTATCAATGTTAGAAGAGATTTAAGGATCTTCTCCAAGCTTGCCCGCATCATGTATTTGAGAGTTGGACTCTAGTAGTTTTTTTCTATGATGGCCTCTCGTCTACATTACATCAGTTTGTTGAAATGATGGCAGAGGGAGAATTTATAAGTAAGAGTCATAAATAGGCATTCAAGTTTTTTGATACCATTTCTAAGAGTTCCCAAATATGGGACGTGGCCTCTCCAAACATTGTTGATACCAAGCCTTCTACATCCCAAGGAGGGAAGTATCTATTAAAAGAAGATGATGACCCGATAGCTAGAATGACTACCTTGTCCCGAAAGCTTGATGCTTTAGAAATGAAAAAAAAATGAAGGAAGTGTCAGTAGTGTCTACCACTGAGCAGTCATATGAAATTTGTGCATTGTCAGAACATCCCACAAGGAAATGTCCAACCATTCCTGCATTCAAAGAGGTCTTGATGGAAAAGTCCAATGCTATTTCCAATTTTAATAAGCCTTATTCCAACCCTTATTCTGAAACCTATAACCCAGGGTGGCGGAATCATCGGAATTTCAATTGAAAAAACACAGCCTATGAGTCAACCACAAGGTTCACCTTCAAGTCAGCCCCAAACTCAGCAGTATATCAACCCCCACACAAAAGGAGTCTACAGGATACCATAAACTAGTTCATATAGAGTCAAATGAGTTTCAATACTCAACCCATCCATGCATTTAATGATTTCAAAGCTCAAACTTTACAGAGTATTGAAGATATCAAGAGTCATCTAACCAAATTAACCGAGTCCTTCAGCACATCAGAGAAAGGAAAATTCCCATCTTAACCAAAGGCCCCACAAAGTCAAAACTAGGCTAATGTTATATCTTCCGAACCATCTCTGAGTCAGGTCCAAGCAATTACCACATTGAGAAATGGTAAGGTGATAGAAAAAATCATTAGAGACATGTTAATTCCTAAGCCAAAACCTGAGTCGATCCCAGGAAATGAACCAATTGAGCCAGAACCTGTAACTAAAAAGGAACCAGAACCACCAAATGAAAAAGAACCTTCATGTCCTACTCCATTACCTTTTACTTAAGCAATCAAGGAACCTAAAACTCCATCCAATCATTCTAAAATATTTGAATTGTTCAAACAAGTAAAGATTAAATTTCCCCTGTTGGATGTAACCAAATAAGTCTCATGTTATGCCAAGTTTTTGAAAGACCTTTGCACAGTTAAAAGAAAGATCAATGTACAGAAAAGAACATTTTTTACTAAGCAAGTTAGTGTTATCATCCAACACATGGCCCCTCTTAAGTACAAAGATCTTGGAAGTCTTACAGAGTCATGCATAATCAAATATTTTTGGATTGAGCAAGCCCAGCTTGATCTGGGAGCCAGTGTCAATCGGCTTCCATACTCGGTCTATAAACAATTAGGGTTGGGTGAGTTGAAACCCACTAATGTCACATTACAATTGGCAGATTGATCTGTGAAAACCCCACGAGGAATTGTGGAGGATGTGTTAGTTCAAGTTGATAAATTCTATGTCCTAGTGGATTTCATTGTTCTAGATACTCAGCTAGTTCTGAATGCTTCTACATACATTCTTGTCATTCTAGGTCGAACATTCCTTGNCTAGTAGTTTTTTTCTATGATGGCCTCTCGTCTACATTACATCAGTTTGTTGAAATGATGGCAGAGGGAGAATTTATAAGTAAGAGTCATAAATAGGCATTCAAGTTTTTTGATACCATTTCTAAGAGTTCCCAAATATGGGACGTGGCCTCTCCAAACATTGTTGATACCAAGCCTTCTACATCCCAAGGAGGGAAGTATCTATTAAAAGAAGATGATGACCCGATAGCTAGAATGACTACCTTGTCCCGAAAGCTTGATGCTTTAGAAATGAAAAAAAAATGAAGGAAGTGTCAGTAGTGTCTACCACTGAGCAGTCATATGAAATTTGTGCATTGTCAGAACATCCCACAAGGAAATGTCCAACCATTCCTGCATTCAAAGAGGTCTTGATGGAAAAGTCCAATGCTATTTCCAATTTTAATAAGCCTTATTCCAACCCTTATTCTGAAACCTATAACCCAGGGTGGCGGAATCATCGGAATTTCAATTGAAAAAACACAGCCTATGAGTCAACCACAAGGTTCACCTTCAAGTCAGCCCCAAACTCAGCAGTATATCAACCCCCACACAAAAGGAGTCTACAGGATACCATAAACTAGTTCATATAGAGTCAAATGAGTTTCAATACTCAACCCATCCATGCATTTAATGATTTCAAAGCTCAAACTTTACAGAGTATTGAAGATATCAAGAGTCATCTAACCAAATTAACCGAGTCCTTCAGCACATCAGAGAAAGGAAAATTCCCATCTTAACCAAAGGCCCCACAAAGTCAAAACTAGGCTAATGTTATATCTTCCGAACCATCTCTGAGTCAGGTCCAAGCAATTACCACATTGAGAAATGGTAAGGTGATAGAAAAAATCATTAGAGACATGTTAATTCCTAAGCCAAAACCTGAGTCGATCCCAGGAAATGAACCAATTGAGCCAGAACCTGTAACTAAAAAGGAACCAGAACCACCAAATGAAAAAGAACCTTCATGTCCTACTCCATTACCTTTTACTTAAGCAATCAAGGAACCTAAAACTCCATCCAATCATTCTAAAATATTTGAATTGTTCAAACAAGTAAAGATTAAATTTCCCCTGTTGGATGTAACCAAATAAGTCTCATGTTATGCCAAGTTTTTGAAAGACCTTTGCACAGTTAAAAGAAAGATCAATGTACAGAAAAGAACATTTTTTACTAAGCAAGTTAGTGTTATCATCCAACACATGGCCCCTCTTAAGTACAAAGATCTTGGAAGTCTTACAGAGTCATGCATAATCAAATATTTTTGGATTGAGCAAGCCCAGCTTGATCTGGGAGCCAGTGTCAATCGGCTTCCATACTCGGTCTATAAACAATTAGGGTTGGGTGAGTTGAAACCCACTAATGTCACATTACAATTGGCAGATTGATCTGTGAAAACCCCACGAGGAATTGTGGAGGATGTGTTAGTTCAAGTTGATAAATTCTATGTCCTAGTGGATTTCATTGTTCTAGATACTCAGCTAGTTCTGAATGCTTCTACATACATTCTTGTCATTCTAGGTCGAACATTCCTTGCTACATCAAATGCATTGATTAATTGTAGGAATGGAGTCATGAAACTTTCATTTGAAAATTTGACCAATGAATTGAACATCTTTAATGTGACAAAGCACCCAGGTGAGGAAGGAGAAATTTGTGAGGTAGATGTAATTGATGAGATTGTAGAGGAGAAAGTCAACATTTCTTCTTATTCTGACCCTCTACAAGTTTTTTGATTAATTATGTTAATGATAGTGGAAATCCTGGTGTGGAGTTATATGCTAATTTGTTAAATTCTTCGCAGGAAGTATTAGGAGATGTAAGAAACTTAAGCAGGAAGAAGTTTGTTGGAAGAAACAAGCCCGGGCTAAAACTATGCACTAACACTAGTTGGGAACTTAAGCCCGATTAATCTATCCCCTATGCACTTTTTGTATATAGTATTTAGAATTTTTCTTTTGTGTTTTCATTTCTTTTGTATAGTTTGCTGTTTGTCTTACATATTAGGTTTTTGTACTATGTATTTGTCTCACGTCTGGATCTTATTAGCAATTGTCTAATTCTATTTCATTATGCTATACAATGAGGACAATGTTTAATTTAGGTTAGGGGAGGGAATAATCCATATTCGTCTTTGTGACTGGCAGATGATTAGCACAAAATATTCCACATCATATACACATTTGTACCCCTTTTATACTTGTTTTTGTGGTGAAATGGGAGGAATTGAAATATTTCTACAATTAATGAGGTTTCAGTGTGTTTGTAGAGAAAGAATTGGAAATGGCATGAGTTAAGGCCCCATCGTAGTGCTTAAAGTCAATAGAGATGAAGGGAAGACTTGACGATGGCTTGGAAAGTGAAAATACCAAGATTTGATCAAAATAAGTAAAAACCTACTAGTAAGTTTGCCCATAAAACTATCGGTAGGTTTAATAAGCCTTATTCCAACCCTTAGTGAAAATACCAAGCGTTGAATTTAGAAGGTGATTTTCAGATAATAGAGGTAAATCTTGTGACTTTCATCATGGGCCGAGGTACGTTACTCCTTGTATATACACTTGTATACTTGCCTTTTCATTTGTAAATATTGTTTTTGTATGTGGGGATGGATTACTAAAATAGATTGGTTAGACGACCCTTAGGCCCCAACATGAATAATGACCAAGACCCACCTGAGGATGCCGGTGACAACTTTGAGGTTATTAGTGATAATGTCCCAAGGGGAGGAGGAGTGCAAGGCCCTAGAATGCCAAACTCTAGAATGCACTTTCCTCCTAGGAATGAAGGGAACAATATCCCCCTTGATCCTCCGGTGAGGTCAATGCGAGATTATCTCCAACCCCCACGTAGCACCACTCCCCCATGCATTATTTTACCAGTTCAAGCTTATACCATCCTAGTCAAGCTGGGAATGATACAACTACTTCCTCAATTCATGGAATTTGAAAGAAAGAATCCTTATTTGCACATTAAGGAATTCGAGGAAATAGTTGTAACCTTCCTCACCAATCATGCCATTGAAGACATAGCTCGCCTTAAATTGTTTCCCATTTCCCTTAAGGACAAAGCCATAACGTGGTTGAATTCCTTGAAACCTAGATCCATAATCTCTTGGGCTCAAATGCTTTCCGAGTTTTTGAACAAATTCTTTCAGGTGCCTAAAACCACTGCTCTTAAAAAGTAAATCCAAAACTTTTCGAAAAAGCTCAATGAGTAATTTTATCAATGTTGGGATTGCTAAAAGGAATTGCTACAATCCATTCCACATCATGGTTTTGAATCATGGCAATTGGTGGGTTTTTTCTACAAATGGATTGTACCAGGCCATCGACAATTCATAGACATGATGTGCAACGGGGAGTTCTTAAATAAGGATCTCGATGAGGCCTTAGACTACTTTAGTACACTGGCACAAAATGCACAATTTTGGAATATTACAGATCCCACCAATGTACTGAGGTCGTTTCCAGGTAGAACTCAACCAAGTGGGGGAGGGATATATGACTTGAGGGACCGGGAGGACTTGCTTTCCAAAATCACCAAATTGTTTAGGAAAGTGGAGAGTCTTGAGGTCAATATGAGACACGAGGTGTCAAACATTTCCAAGACCGAGGAGTTTTTCTCTATCTATGAGAGTGTTGAGCATTTCATATCGGAGTGCCCTAACATTTCGGTACTTAAGGAAGTATACCATGAGCAAGTCAATACCTTCAACTAAAGTAGGCAATCATTCTCCCTGCATTCTAACAAATACAATCTGGGTCAAAGTAATCACTCGAACTTTAGTTGGAAGATTGAGAAACCCACTCCTCACGGGTCTAATGCATATTCGCCTACCATACTTCCTAAGCAAAATCAATATCATTTCCAAGGTCAATCATCTAGCTCCCAGTACCCCCGGTCGAATCCGCAAGGGTTATCATGTTACTCGCCTCCACAAATTTTTCTCAAAGTCAACCTCCACAAAGTTTTATTCAACAAGGACCATCCAACTCATCCACTTTATCAACCTCCCTATAAGAGGAACTTAGAGGATGTGGTGCACCAATTCACACAAAGTCAACCCACCATCAACAACCAAACCGCTGCCGCTTTCAATGATATTCGAACCCAAATCATGAAGTTGACAAATGCCATAGGGACGTCATAACAAGAGAAAGGGAAATTCCCGGCTCAACCCCAAGAGAACCCTAGAGGCCAACGTGTGATTAAGTCATCCGAACCCACAAAGGAGAGTTGTAAGCAACTCAAGGCGGTCACCACCTTAAGGAGTGGCAAGCAAATTGAGAAGACCATTGTGCCAAAAATCTCACCCAATACCACATTGACCAAAGAAAATGAGACTAAGGGTGACTCCGAGGGGGGTGAAGTGAGTGTGAAAGAAAAAATTGTTGATAAAAATGTGCATGCATGTCCCATTCTACCCCCTTTTCCCAATCATTTGAAGCAACCCATGAAGGTGGTTAGCTATTCTAATATTTTTGAGATGTTCAAGCAGGTAAAGATCAGCATCCCACTCCTTAATACCATAAAACAAATCCCTTCATGTGCCAAGATTTTGAAGGATTTGTGCATTGTAAAGAGAAAGTTGAATGTGCACAAGAAGGCATTCCACACCGAGTAAGTGAGCTTAATCTTGAGACAAACACACCGCCAAAGTTCAAAGACCCCAGATGCCCTTCCATTGCCATCACAATAGGGAATTACCGGGTGGAACAAGCACTTCTAGATTTGGGGGCGAGTGTTTGATGTTTTTCGTTGTATTCCCTAATCTCTGAATATGAACCCTTAATGTGTATATGGCTTATGTGTGTGGGTGAGTGTCACTCTCACTCGGGTTCGATGCAAGAAATGGGAAAATGGGTGTGTGAATGAACAAAATGTGTTTGTGCAAAATTGCTCCCCAAGCGTAGAGAGAATGCAATGTCGTGTTTTACTTGGAATGGGTATTCCAAGGTCGTCTCCTTAGGGAAAGAATGTGAATTGTGTGAAGGTGATTTTTTGAAAAAGGAAAAGTGTAAAAATATTTGATGTTTGAGTTTGGTGATTTGTGTTCTTGATGAAAATAAAATGGAAACAAGTGTTGGCTAATCCGAAGAGGTCTTTCCAATGGGAATACCAAATCAACTCAAGACCTTCCTCCAATGGTGTCTAGATGTTTGATTGATTCATAGGAAGTGCGAGAATAAAATGGAGTTGAGGATTCAAGCATACACCGTGACAAGCCTACAATGTATCTAGAACTCACAACCATGTCCACACTCAACCTAGTCAAACCAAATCAATGTACAATATGAGGAGGAAAGAAAATGAGTTGAAATAGCATACCCAAGAGGAGTTTTTCCTTGGATTAGCCAACTTAAAGTTTAGCTACTCATAATAAAAGGAAAGACATGCATAATGTAAAGAGACATGATATTGAAAAGGGAGTTAAACTTGTATTGAAATGAAGTGAAGTGAAACTAGGAAAATAAGTGCATTTAATACCCAAATAAAAAGCTTGAAATTAAAAACTCAATCTAAACATGGTAGAATCTAGAACATGTAACTAAACTTGCAATACATTTGAAATACATGAGATTAAAGTGCAAGAATTAAGTATTACAAGAGATTTAAATCTTACTACAACTGAAATGGAAAAATAATGCAAAAACATATATTTCTCTTTCTAGAACTCCATCTTCTTCCATGGAACTTATCTCTGCAAAACTACTCCTAAGCTTAGGTAGCCTCCTCCCCCAAAAGCTTGTGTGAATGCTGAATATATGGTATAGAGCCCTTGCATTTTCGTCTCCCCATAACCTGTGTGCAGGCCTCCCATCAGTGGGAGGTGAGTTGATTGGCTTTGGACAAGCCTAGCCTGCACCCACCATGCCTCCATCCTTCTCTCTCCCCCTTTCCCATCCTCTATCTTCCAAGGCTAACTTTAGGGTGTAGGAGGCATGTATGTATGTAGAATATGTCAAGGGACAAGTGGGAGAATCATAGGTGGGACCCCCAAGCAAGAGGAACATGAGTGTTATGACACTTCTTGGCAAAATCTACTGGTAAAACAATGAAACCTACCGGTAGGTTTTACTCCAGTAGCCAAAACCTACTGGTAGGTCTTTTCAAAAGAGGCCAACTCCGGGCTAGTTTTTGTACAATTGTCATAACTTTTGATCCAACCATCTGCTTGAGCTGAAATTTTGATATAATATAGAGGAGATCTAGATTTACAACTTTCATGTTTTGAACTTTTTTAGATTCAAAGTGGAGCATGGTCAAAAATGAGTAAAATCGAGATAGTGCTACCAAATGGTGCGGGTGTCGGTGCCTCTGTTACCAAGCACCGATACCTACTTGATTTCTTTCACTTTTAAGCCTCCAAATCCACATGGAATTTGTTCATCTCTTCACCATTCATCCATACTTAGTTGCAGGGTTCCAAAATCCATCATTTTACGCTATAATTACTTGCAACATCAAGAATTCAACATTATTCATAAATTCGGCTAACTCTAAGTACTTAAATGCAAATTTGATTTAAAATGCATGTAATGAGGCCGTTAAATATGCAAATATTATTTGCTCATCAGCAAGTTTCAATCTCCTACCCTTTTCGGTGTACTAATAACTCTAACTTCAAGAGTTAAAGCCAACTCCAATCACTCTTCAATTGTAGGGTCGTAGCATTAGAACACTAAGGGGAGTAGTTGAGGACGTCTTAGTCGAGGTTGATAATTTCTATTGCCTTATTGAATTTGTTTTACTTGATACTCATCCGGTTGTTAATACTAGTTCACAAATTCCCGTCATACTAGGTAGACCTTTTCTTGCTACATCTAATGTTGTGATTAATTGTATGAACAATCTAATGAAGCTTGCATTCGGGAACATGACAATGGACCTCAATGTATTCAATTTGTGCAAACAATCAGGGGATGATGAGGAAGTGCATGTAGTCAATAGGATAGAAACCTTTATGGAGAAGCACTTTAGAGTTTTGGTAAGAGGAGGTTGATGATCAAAGGGAGCCGAAGAGTTTACAAGGGGTGGAAAAATGGACCCCTACATTTAGGAAGCTTCCACATCAAGACAAGAAGATCTTTCCATCGAATGTGCAAAAACCCTTCTTGGAGTTGAAGCCTTTACCATCGCACCTCAAATATTCATTCTTGGGGGAGCATGAGACCTTCCCTGTGGTAATAAGCACAACTTTGGAGGCAAACCAAGAGGAAGAATTGTTATGTGTATTGAGGAGGCATAAAGGAGTCATCGGTTGGACCATAGCCGACATTAAGGGGATTAGTCCCCTCATTTGCACTCATAGAATTTACTTGGAGGAAGTTGCAAAATCGTCCTGGCAACCACAACGAAGACTAAACCCCTTTATGAAAGACGTGGTGAGGGTTGAGGTACTTAAGCTAGTTGACGTCAGTATCATATTTTCGATTTCCAATAGTAAGTGGGTTAGTCCCACACAAGTAGTACCCAAGAATTTGGGAGTGACAGTGGTTGCAAATGAGGAGAACGAGTTAATTCTAATGAGATTGGTCATCGGATGGAGAGTGTATTGATTACCGAAAGCTCAACTCGTGCACAAGGAAATACCACTTCCCGTTTTCATTCCATGACCAAGTGTTGGAGAGAGTAGCTAGACACTTGTTCTATTGCTTCTTGGATAGATACTTCGGCTACAATCAAATTGAGATCACATTGGAGGATCAAGAAAAGACCACTTTCACTTTCCCTTTCGGTGCCTTTGCCTACCAATGCATGCCTTTTGGGTTGTGTATTGCCCCATAGACTTTTCAAAGATTTGTGACGAGAATCTTCAGTGATATGGTGGAGAAGATCGTGGAAGTTTTTATGGATGACTTCTCAGTGTTTGGGGATTCCTTCAGTGGGTGTTTGGAGAATTTAGAAAGAGTACTTGAGAGATGTGAGGAGAATAACTTGGTCCTCAACTGGGAGAAGTGCCACTTCATGGTGACAGAAGGAATAGTGCCCAAGCACATCATTTCAGCTAAGGGAATTGAAGTCAAAAAATCAAAGGTTGACGCAATTTCCAACCTCCCCACATTGAAGGTCATCAAATATATCAGGTCGTTTCTTAGCCATGCTAGTTTTTATTGTCGTTTTATAAAGGACTTTAGTGCATTGGCTCAACCCTTGACCAACATGCTTTTCAAGGATGTCTCATTTGTATGGTCAGATAATTGTGAGGCATCATTTAAAAATTGAAAATCATGCTCACTACACCTCCAATTAGTCGACCATCGAGGTGGAACTTACCATTTGAGCTTATGTGCGATGCGAGTGATTATGCGGTCGGCGTAGTGCTCATTCAAAGGGAAGAGAAGAGACCTTATGTAATATACTATGCTAGTAAAACTCTTAATGACGCACAAATGAATTACCCAACCACTGAGAAAAAGTTTCTAGCCATAGTATTTGCATTGGATCAATTTCATTCTTATATCATTGGTTCACCTATAGTAGTCTATACCGATCACTCTGCTTTGAAGTATCTTTTGTCTAAGCAGGATGCAAAACCTAGACTCATTAGGTGGATCCTACTAATCCAATAGTTCAACTTGACAATGAAAGACAAAAAAGGAGTGGAACATTTATCCCGACTTATGGTTCAAGAGGTCGATAAGCATATTCCTATCCCTGACTCTTTTCTTTATGAGCAGTTACTTTCTATTCATTCAGTTTGTCCTTGGTATGTTGACATATGCAATTATCTTGCTACATGAAAAATACCACCGCACTAGAGCTCAGAGGATAGACGGAGGTTTACAATAGTTGCAAATTATGTGGAAACTTTGAAAATTTTTGTGAAAAATATCTTAGTGTTGATCTATATTCCCCTTTTTAAAGTGTTATGGGTTTGTTGATATGTTGATCTTTTCATTGAACCTTGAATACATGAGCACATTATAGAAATTCATCCTATGCTTCAATACCACGTATGTGTTTTCTTTTGAACTCAACCTTAAAATGCTCCTTGAATGTGTAATTTTGACAATTTACGGATTGGATTCATATTTTTGTACTTGACATGAATAGTGGAGATGAGTAAGGACCCATGAGAGCTTTAGTGTTAACCCTTGTTGGAGGGAACTTACATTTACTCAAGGAATAATTTTTCAAATTCCAAATTTGTTCAATAATATCATTATGCTTGTTTTGGTTAGATGCATTTGGGAAGTTGATTGACTTTGTCTTGAAATGCAATATGCTCTCCCATGCCTATCTTCAAATGATCTTAGGCCATCCTTGATTTATCTTGAGCCTTAGCCTCTTTCTTGTGAAAATTTTATCCCTAGTGTTGTGATTGAGCCTTAATTGTAAATTTGTTTCCACGCCACACATTTGACCAAGTCAGTGCAAAATGATAAAAATCTACCTCACCTTGGTTGTTCCCAGAGCTGAATGTAAGTGATCATAAAATAGAAGAAATTATGGTGCAGAAACTCAACAAAAGGGATGAATGATGTTGACTTCAAAAAGTTGAATGGAAAAGAGTGAAAATCCAAGAAAATGAGAAAAAGGGGGTGAACAGAAGAAAAGAATGACAAATGAAAAGGAAAATGTTAAGGAAAAGAAAGAAAAGAAACAAAGAGTTTGGTGATGGTGTTAGATTGAAAATCCCATGAAAATATAGATGTTTTTGAAATAAAAGTCATTCACTCGAAACAACCCTCTTTGCTATCCTTTATCCTTCATTTCGCTTACCTCAATATCACCCCAAGGCCTCATTACAACACGTGAAAGTCCTAAATGATCAAAAGAAGCATTGGGGATACATACCTTTCAAGAAAAAGAGAAGTTGATTTTTCTATTTAATGCCCTAGCATTCCTTTCGTGACATTATGTCAAGGTTGTTTCATTTACATGCATATACTTCATTTTGGATTATATGTGAGGATACTATATTTTGTGCACAAGATTCTATCTCACATATATACATTGAGAGCATGCCAAGATAACTGTAGTGTGATTCATTGTTGAGGGACACCCATGGTGAGTTTTGCATCAAAGGTTAATTTGGATAGCCAAAGTGAATGTGAATTCTATGGTGTAAATGCTTAAATTACATGTTCATTTCACACACATAAGTTTGAAAATGAATGTGTATAGTACATACATACTCTAGCCTAGCATTGGAAGCCATGGTGTTGCTCATATGTGCTTCATTCGAGTATTTGATCGATGTGTTATGTAGCCCTATGCATGCGGGATGGGGGAATATTGTCAAACTTTTGATATTTATATGAATTAGGATTGCTCTTTTCATTTGAATATGTTTTTACATTTTGGGTATTCATTTTGGTAGTTAAATGTAGAAATACAAGCCTTGTGTGCTGAAAGCATCGAAATTTCAAATCATATTGTAAGTTCGGTAATGACTTGGGGCATGATCGTTCAATTGTGGTTCACAAGTGTAGCTCATGTTTTTGGAAGAGTAGAGGTCATGAATAAGGTGTTAGAATGTGTACAGATTGAAATAAAGTGGAGTGGAAGTGAAATTGGGAAGCACAAGGGTTTTGTGTAAAAAGGAAAAATCTACCAGTAGTTTTGGTTAAAAACCTTCCTATAGGTTTCATTCTAGCACACAAAACCTACCGGTAGGTTTTCATCAACCTACCGAAGGCCATATGTAATATAATATGCTAGTAAGAATCTAAACGAAGCAAAAATGAATTACACTACCACCAAAAAAGAGTTGTTAGCTGTAATGTTTGCATTGGACAAATTTAGGTCTTACTTTGAAGTATCTTTTATATAAGTAGGACGCAAAATCGAGACTCATTAGGTGGATCCTCCTCGTTCAAGAATTGAATTCTATCATTAAAGATAAAAAGGGAGTCGAGAATGTGGTGGCGGACCATTTGTCACGACTTGTAGTCCAAGATGCCGAAGAGCATATCCCTATCCTGGACTCTTTTTCTGATGAGCATTTATTTTCTATTCATTCTCTTCGTCCATGGTACACTAACATTTGCAATTATCTTGCCACAAGACAAATATCATCGCATTGGAGCCCGGAGGACAAACGAAGATTCGTGGCAGATGTGAAGTACTTCTACTTCGATAACCCATATATGTTCAAGTATTGTCCAGATCAAGTGATGAGGAGATGCGTACCAGAACATGAATAACGGGATGTCCTTTCATTCTACCATTCTGAGGCATGTGGTGGCCACATCTCTTCAAGGAAAACTCTGGCTAAGGTTTTACAATCCAGTTTTTATTGGCCTTCTTTAATTAAAGACTGTGTTTCATTTTGTAAAGAATGTGATAGGTGCCAAAGGTTGGGTAGTGTGACTCGTAGGAATATGATGCCCCTTTCCCCCATGCTAGTCATTGAAATATTCGATTGTTGGGGCATCGACTTCATGGGTCCATTCCCTATGTCCTTTGGCTACCTCTATATCCTACTGGCAGTGGACTATGTGTCCAAGTGGGTAGAGACCATCCTAACCAAGACCAATGGCCATCGATTTGTAGTCAAGTTTTTAAAGGAAAACATCTTTTCAAGGTTTGAGGTATCTCTTGCAAGGATAAGTGACAGTGGGACTCATTTTTGTAAAAGGTCATTTGCATCCATATTACATAAATATGACAGGACACATAAGGTGTCCACTGCTTATCACCCATAGACTAATGGCCAAGTCGAGTTGACCAATAGGGGGATCAAAAACATACTAAAGAAAATGGTGAACCCAAAGCAAAAGGATTGATCATTTAGGTTGACCGATGTCTTGTGGGCTTACCACATTGCTTAAAAGACCATCCTAGGTATGTCTCACTATAGGCTAGTATATGGTAAAACTTGTCATTTGCCGGTAGAATGGAGCACAAGGCATATTGGGCCATTAAAACCTTCAACTTCAATTTGAGAATAGCCGAAGAGAATAGGAAGTTGGAGTTGAATGAATTAGAGGAAATCCGTAGAGATGCATATGAGAGCTCAAAAATTTTTAAAGAAAGGGAACGGATTTTTCATGACAAATCCGTTGTGAGAAAGACATTTGAGCCTGGACAAAAAGTGCTCTTGTATAATTCTTGACTCTCCATTTTCCAAAGGAAACTCCGTTCTCATTGGGCTACCCCATATCTTGTCAAGGTGGCCTGCCCTAACAGAGCCATGGAAATAATAAACCTCGAAGATGGTAAATCATTCAAGGTCAATGGCCAAAGGCTTAAGCCATTCTTTGAGGGTTTTGAGGTCAAATGGCAGAGGAAGAGTTGATGGATTTGGTTTACCCGGACCTTGTTGAGGAATAACTATTGAAGTTGATTTTAGTGTACATTCATCTACATGTAATACTTCTTTCTAACACTTTAATCTTGTTTATTTCAAGTTGTATTGATTTTAGCTAGGGTTTACTAGTTCTATTGCTTGTATTTGGGTATTTTCTCTTTAAGCTTTACATTTTGTTTATGAATGCTATTTCTTTTGTAGTTTAAACTTCTCTTTACATTAATGAAAGTTCATGTTTGATTTGTTACCATGTTTTTCTCTTTCATGTTTGTTCTTGCCTTTACCATGCATAGTGATGAGCGCGTAATACTGCATATTTAACAGCCTCATTACATGCATTTTAACTCAAAATTGCTTTTAATTACTTAGAGTTCGTCGAATTTGTGAATAATGTGAAAATTTTGATGTTGCAGCTAATCATAGAGTAATTGATGGCTTTCGGAACCCTGCAACTAAGTGTGGATGAGTGATGAAGAGATAGACACATTACATGAGGATTTGGAGGCTAAAAAGTGAAAGAAATCAAGGAGGTATCGGTACCTAGTAACATAGGTACCGGCACCCACACCAATTGGTATCGGTACCTCGGTATTTCTCATTTTTAACCATGATCCACTTCGAATATAAAAGAGTGAAAGACACAAAAGTGGTAGATCTGGATGTGATATGCCTTATGTCAAAATTTCAGCTCAATTGGACGATGGGATCAAAAGTTATGACAAAATTATGAAAGTTGGTCTTGAGCTAGCATCCCCTTTACGGTCTACTAGTGGAACCTTAAAACCTACCACTAGAAAAACCTACTGAAAATTTTTTACCATAAGGTTTTTGACGTTCTACTGGTATGTTTTGCCCAGATTTGCTAGCCATCTTTCCACATGACTCCACCTACTCTAGGGGCTCACCTCTTGTCATCCCAACCATGTCCTAACATCTTTGACACACCATGATGGTTTCTTACACCCTAAAGTCAGATTTTGGAAGAGAAAACATGGTAGAGGCAAGAGAGAGAAGAGGGGTGGTTGGTGAAGCATGGGAGGTGCATGCTTGGCTTGTCCTTGCTTGTTGAAGTGTCCCATCTCTTCCTACTCACTACAGCTCAGTTCTCACAGACCAAGGGGGGGTATGGACGAATTTTGACCAAGTCTTACACCATTTTTTTTTCCAGATTTACACATGTTTTTAGAGAGAAGTTCCAAGGAAGAATATGAAGTTGTAGAGAAAGAAAGTTGGGTTCTTCACCATTTTCATTGTAGTAAGCTTTAATTTACTAGTAATATATGCCTCTTTAACTCTAAACTCTTTTGTTTAAGTTGTAACCAAGCTTAGTTAAGTATTCTAGCATTTCCATTTCTTCAATTGGGTTTTTGTCTTCTATCTTTGTATTTTGGGTATGAATGAATTTACTCTTGTAGTCTAAACCTTTTCTTGCATCAATACAAGTTTAATGCTTCATTTCATCACCATGTCTCTTTACACTATCTTTGTTCTTGCTTTGACTATGAGTAGCTAGACTTTTAGTTGGATAATCCAAGGGAAATTTCCTCTTGGGTATGTGAAATCGACTCTCGTTTATTCTTCCTCGTAGTGTAAAGTGGTTTAGTTTGACTAGGTTGAGTGCAGGCGTGGTTCTGGGCTCTTGATACACTGTAGACTTGTCACGGGGTATGCTTGTTCCTAACATATCCACATTAGTCCTTACGTCCTACGAATCAATCAAACACCGAGACACCATTGGTTGAATAAATTGAGTCAACTTTACATTCCCATTAGAATGACCTCTATAGATAAGCCAACCTTGCTTCTTGCATTTTTATCAAAAAAACAACTCACCACAACAAAATTCACAAGATTTTACACTTTTCAAATCACCCTTCAAAACAATTTGACCTTCCTTCCTTGAGGAGATGACCTTCGATTACCCATTCCAAGTAAAACACGACATTGCAAGTCTCTCTACGTTTAGGGAACACATTTGCACACACAATTTTTCCCATTTCTTGCATTGAACCCGATGGAGAGTGACACTCACGTACTCGTATAAGCCATATACACATAACCAAGTTCGTGTTTGGAGATTAGGGAGAATTGCACAAAGCACATAGCTAAACCATTAGTTGGCTAATCCAAGAGGAATTTCCTCTTGGGTATGTGAAATCGACTCTCTTTCGTTCTTACTTGTAGTGTAAAGTATTTGGTTTGACCGGGTTGAGTGCGGACGTAGTTGTGAGTTTTTGATACACCGTAGACTTGTCACGGGATATGCTTTTGCCCAATAAAACTACAATAGTCCCTCATTTCCTATGAATTAATCAAACACCGAGACACCATTGGTTGAATGAAATGAGTCAATTTGGCATATCCATTGGAATGAACTCTGTGGATTAGCTAATCCTCTTTTTACTTGCATATTCCTCAAAACACAAATCACCAAACTTCAAATCATAATATTTTTTATTTTTCCTTTTCACAAATCACTTCTGAAAACACTTGACCTTTCTTTCCCTGAGGAGACAACCTTGGAATACCCATTTCAAGTAAAACACGACATTGCAAGACTCTCTCTACGCTTGGGGAGAAATTTTGCACACACACAGACACATTTTTGTTTATCCACACATAATTTTCTTCATTTCTTGCATCGAACTCGGGGGACAATGACATTCACCAATTTCTATAAGCCATACACACACAATCTGGGTTCATGTTTGAAGATTAGAAAAAACCATCAAGCAATAATGCAGAAATAAATGAATGTGATGCGTCATATTCAAATAATACCTTTGCCCATAAGCGACAGAGTAGAAATGTACCCTATAACTTCGTAATATCCATTTCATTTACCATCATGTATTAAACCCTTAGGTTTAGTGAGGTGTTGGTAGATAAATGAAATCAATTATAATTGATTCAAACCCATTAAAATGTAAAAAGAAGGTTTGAAGTTAAGTAGACAATGAATTATAGGTGATACGACAAAAATGGTGAAAATACATGTTCCTACTAGTTCGGAGAGTGAGAGAAAAGTTAGAAATGTACAATGAAACCCTGTCGATCCACTTCCAGCCCAATTTCCAGCTTACTTTCGACCGAAGCTTTTCTTATTTCTACATTTATTTTGTACCTTTCTATTTGGGGGGATTGAACCTTTATCACTTTTCTGCCCTACCCGGTATTAAGGGTGGTCGTGTTTCAGTTATTCCTCAAGGAAGGAGTGTCGTTGTTTTATTTTGTATTGTAATGGAATTATCTTACACCTCTTGCTTGTTTGTAGCAATGGGGCGTTTGTAGTCCATTTTACCCTTCGGTGAAGGGTGAACGTATGTAAGATATTGTTCGAGTTATTGGAGTGTCGATGTTATAACTATGCTTTATTGTTATATCTACCTCCCATACTGATGGATGGTTACATTTATAATATGCTCATGGTTATGAACACCGAACGCTACCTAATGCTATATACCATACTATCCACTAGTTATGTACTTCATGCATGATACAATGATGTATGTGATTGGGCTTTATGTAACAGTCGATTGATTGGTTATAGACGGGTTAAGTCTCGGCATAGTCAATGCTTTTGATTCAATGCATAAACTGAAATCTCATCATCAGTGAATCATCAACTTGCAGGTTGAATAACAGTAGTATTCCTTTTGAATGGCTTGCCATCTAGTTTACTATAGTAATTTAACTATTGCATGGTATAGATATGTCAGTCGAGTAATTCAAATATTCCTCCTAGATGGCTTGCCTTCAAGTCTACTTGGGTTATTTGATTGTGCATAGTGATATACCTGTAACTTAACCTAATCAGTGGTTAGATGGGATTTATACATCATACCTACCGGTTGACTTTCCAGTGAAATGGGGGTTAATTATTGTACAGTGGCATTTCCAATACTTAGCCAATATACTGTATATGGAATCCCCGATCTGGAGGGTATCTTTTAATTATTGCATTTCCAGTATCTTTTAATTATTGTAGTTTTAAATTAGTTTATTTTAATTGTTCTAAGCTCACACCACCAGCTATTTTATTTCAATGTATAAACGTAACAGTTTCACTGTTTTCATTTTGATTTCCACTATCAATTCCCTATGGGATCAACCTCAGACTTAAACTGAGTAATATATTTCAATTTAACCACTTATACTTGGGTGTAATACCACTATTTAGATCAAAAGTGAGTCACATAGCCATGATGGCTCTTTCTGCCATCTAGGCACAATTTGCCACTAAGGCCACACAATCACCACTAACGCCATAAATTCGCCAATAAGGCCAAACAATTACCCTACGTGGGATATATTAGCCAATAGGCTCTTTGTATATCAATAAAGCTTTAAGCCTTCACATATTCATTGACAATCAATAACTCACCACAAATCAATACCAATAATTGATATTACCTATAGCGACTAAATTCAACACTTTTGGTATGACGCCCCTAAAACTGGGGTACTTTGTCAACCCGTTGATCACCCATTAACCCCACGAAAATACATATGAATGCTGCCTAACCCGACACCATGTCACAACATCCCCTTCATCGGGAACATTACCAACACCTAGTTCGGACAGACTCCCCCTTGTACCGGGCACTCCCAAACGCATAACCTGTGTACAATTCAATAATTTGATCATTTCAAAGTCCAATATACATCAATTTACCCTTAATATTGCTCTATATACCTCCTTTGAGCAAAAGGACTCAAGGCCTAGAGGTTTAGCAAAAGCATTTTAATTTTCTAAAAATTGAAGAAGACCTGTTGGTAGAAGAGCTCACTGGAATACTTCTACCACTAGAAGATCATTGTTCTACCGGTAGAAGAGCTCTCCGGAATTCTTCTACTGATAGATAATCAACGTTCTACGGGTAGAAGAGCTCACTAGAAATTTTCTACCAGTAGGAATCATCCCAGTTTTTCCCCGATTCAAATACTTTTTCAATTCCAACTCTTTTAATCTCATACAACATCCACCCAAACTCATAATATACAATTTTACACAAAATATAGTTCATATAAGTTTTTTTTATAGTCCTTTGCACAATATTACATGTCCAAAAAAATTTACACATGTTTTACAAAAATGCAATTTAAAGCCACATTTTGGCTTTCCATCATCAATGAGAGCCCAAGTGAGAGTCGTCCACTGGCACTTGCCTCACACCAGAAATGTTGTCCCCATAAATTGTGAGCCACACTCAATAGGGTATTTGCTAAAGAGGCTACCCCCCGAACCTAAATGTATAAGAAATGCTCACATGCAATTCAACAATCAACAAACACTCCAATTAAAAATATGCATTTCATAATGGAATTCTTTATAACATGTCATGTTATGAGATGAGACCCACACATGCAACGCAGTTCAATCCTTCACCGGCTCCCATAACACATGCACCATATAACACTTCATTTTACCTATGAACTTTAGCTTGGTGGAAATGAAATTCTTTTCCATGTGATGATTAAACCAAAAAAAAGTAACACGTTCTTTTTCTTTACAAATGTCAAGATTTGATTGTCCATTGTAGCAATAACATACAAAATCTTCCAAATTACATGCAAAATTCTAATATATTTCTATAAAAATATTATCAAGCAGGAAAGGGTAGGGTCAAACCATGCCATTTTTCACCTTAGCTCAGACTCATTAAGAACTTGACTAGGGCAAAATTACTGCCCAATGCCCAATGCCCAATCCCTCTAGCTTGGGTCCTAGATCTACAAGGCTGGGTTGGGTGGGTTGGATGGCCTGCCCAAGCCATGGACACCTTAGCTATGCAGGAGAGAAAGACATATTGAGAGGAACCAATACTGTTAAAAGATTAGAAAGAATTGGAAATTTAGTAGTTTGAGATAAGTTTTAGAATTTATATTCAGTGAGGTGTTCTGCACTAACTAATAAGTAGTGCCCCCAACTTAAAATTTTGGCATTTTTTAAGTGAAACCTAATTGTCTAATTGTAAAATCCGGTAAATTTAAATTTTTTACAAAAAGAGCCAAACGATAATTTGTCACTACAATACGGGTTGAAAATTTGAATTTTTCTAGTTCACGGATGATGAGACGGACCTCACCGTTGGATTTTTCTCGTGAAATCTAGTTATCCAGTCAAATTTTATCGAATTTTAAAATAGTCAAATTTTTTATGTTTTACGAGATAGTTGAGTCTTGAATGACCCAAAAATGGAATTTTTGAAAAAATTTTAAAATTTGGGAAATAATTAAATTAAATTTAAAATAAAAATATTTTGAACTTGAACCGGGACAAAATTTAATCGTTTCGGGGTGAAAATAGATCCGGGAAAATAGGGCTATGTGGCGTATTGTGGGCCAATTATTGTGAGATATAAATAGGGGAAAAAATCTAAATTTCTGCCCCACAAACACACTCAATAGTTACCCGATAGAGAGAAGAGGAAAAAGAGAGCTTCTCCACCTTCTCTCTACGATCTACGACTCCACGGTGCTCGTATCCACTCAGGCCAAGAAGGAAAGTTGTTCTCCTCGACGTGGGCCACAAAACCATACCAAGGAGGGCGATTTTGGGCGAGATTCCAAGGATGAGATTTTTGGGAGGAGAAGATTCTAGCTTGAATCGGGTTCTTGGAGCTTCCCAATGTGTTCTTTACGTTTCAAGAGGTAGGGTTCCTTCCTACTTGAGTTTATTTTACAACTTAGGGTGTTGTATGTAATGGGTAGGTTGATAGAGATATATATCACTTGCCTATGGATGTAGAATTGATGGAAATTGATGAAATGGGTATGGAAAAGGTTTAACAAATGAATTCCTACCTTGGAATTGATATATGTGATGATTGCATGTGTAATTCCATGGAAATTTGGTACCTTGGGGTTATGTGAATTTGCCCTAAAATGATTCATGAAAAAAAAATTGTATTATGTGGGCATGCCATGTGTTTGATTTATGCTTTGGAAGTTAAATGTGTTATTGACATATATGAAATAACATGCTTATGGATTATGGTTGGATATGAACATGTTGATATATACTCTTTGATATATTAACATTGAGATAAAATTTGGCTATTATATGCATATGATATGAGTAGCCATGAATTATGAAAATATATGTTAAAGTTGCTCATATGACATTCATTACATGTGGGCATGATATGGAAATAGCAATGATGCGTTACATTGCATCTGCACAGAGACATCGCATTGTATGGGTGTGATTGCATGGTTGGCATCAAACACCATTTAGGTGGATGATGGGTGGGCTTGGAAAAGTTGGGTTGAATATCCGGCTGAGTTGCATGGTTGCATGAAATGAATTGGGTCGGGGTAGCAAGAAGGGCTAGACTATCCCTTAGGTGAGATACCCAGTACTTCGGATACGCACTTCCGTTAGTAAAAGAGCCCATAAAGTGTGTCGGTGTACGCGGAACCATTGGTGGAAGTCCATGAATTCCGTGTCGGTTAAGTGACCGTTGGTGTAAGTCCATAAATACCCACCCCAAGAAAGACCCAAAAAATTTTAAAATGGTCATTGGATGAGTGAAACCAATGGCGGGGGTTGGAGAGCCCAGTCTTAATACTCATGGCATTGCTTGGGGGAAAGGAGCTGGTGAGAGCTCGGGCTGAGTTGCATGAGTGGGTATCATCTCATATCATGGCATGACATGTTAGTTTCCAACATAGATTGATTAGTCTTGATTGGAACAGTTGTTGTTTATGAAATGCTGCATGTGAACATTGCATATGCACTTAGGTTGGGAGTAGCCCCTGTAGGAAATACTCTATTGGGCGTAGCTCACCCTATACAGAAAAATATTTCAGGTGCGGGGTACATTCTGGTGGATGACACTCATTCGAGGCCTCGAGGGTGCAGAAGAGCTGGCTTGTGGCTTTTAAAATCAAGTTTTATAAAACTTTTGTTAAAATTCCATTCTGTAGTGTAATCGTATGGATTTGTTGTAACAGAACTTGTGTATGTTAGATTTTTTTTGTGGAAAACATTGTTAAACATGTTTAAGATGGAATTGTGGTGGTTTGGAATGGGTTGGAAATGAAGAAGGAAGGAAGAAATTGTAGAAAAACAGGTAAAACCTTCCGGAAGGTCGATGTAAATTTTAGCCAAGCAGGCAAAACCTTTTGGAAGGTTGAAGAAAACCTTCAAGAAGGTTAATGTAAATTGTTATCCAGTAGGAAAAACCTTCCGGAAGGTCTATGAAAACCTTCCGAAAGAACTTTTCCAGTAAATAAAACCTTTCGGAAGGTTTTTCAAAAATTTGAAATTTTAAGAATACTTTACCATGATTTTGGGCTATGTGTTCCCTCATTCAAATGATGTCAATGGACCATAATGGAATATAAATTGTGATGTGTTAGACCTTGGATGAGTTTAGTGACTATGATGTACACAGATTAAGTAATTGGGAGTTCCCGGTCCAAGGGAGACCCTGTCCAAACCTTTTTATTATTGAATCGTGGTGTCGGGTCATGCAGCATTCACGGGTATTTTCGCGGGTTGATGGGCGATCAACGGGTTAACAAAGCACCCCCAGATTTTGGGGTGTCCCACTAACTGATATAGGTTGTGTGTATCACATTTAATTTTTGTCAAAGGGCTGAACACAGTACATTGAAAAATCACTTAGTAAATTAGTTTCATGCCTTTAATTGCGTTAACAAACACTCGTACCTATTTATGACCTGTCATTCAAGTTTTGGGATGTTTGCTGACAGTAGGTTCCCAAAGAAACATGGTGAAGTCATCAGACCTTGAAACCAATATTTCAAGGGCATTGCCCTTCATCTTTTTATACCGCTCCAAAACATTCTGATTCAATAGTGAAAGGAAGGAGGTTGTTTGTACATAAAAGAAAAAGGAAAAATAAAATGCAAAAATATGAAGTAAATGCACCTAAAAAAACATACAAATTATGGCAAAAAAATTTGATTTGCAAGAAGGCTTGAATTTGCCCATTTTGGTAACATACAACTTCATAACAGGTTTTCTCTGATGTTAAAGATAAAAAACAATTACCTCTTTCATCTCATCCGGAGATGAATGTTGTTTACCGGTATGATCAAAAGCACCAACCCGAAGAACATATTCTGTACTCAATGCCAGGGAATTAACCCAATGTCCATGGCCCTTTAAAAAATAAATCAGAGAAAGTGGTTAAGCAAGAAGTTGAAGATTAAAGAAGAAACAATTGCATCAAGAGTAAAAGTAGCATATGAACCAAAATCCTTCAACAGAGACGCAATTAGGAATAGAACCATCACCTTCAATAAGAATATGAAAGCGAGAAATATGTAACGGGTATGGGCCATTAATAAAATAATTGAAGTAGAATACAAGAGGATCATTTCCCACAATAATTGGTAAACTCTTCAGGACCACCACTTCATTCTAGAAAAAGAAAGGATCTTCAGTAACTCAAAAACATTTTTCACTTTGCCAATTTATTTTTGGGCACTACTGAAATCTGATGAAACCTCGAACATAACAGATGTGCCCCAAGACCAGTCAAACAAATAAGCATCAAAGATGATTAGCATGCAAGAAACAGTAAGGGGTTTGACATGGCCCATGACTTATATCAGTCAGGTGTGCTTTGGTTAGCATTCTAGTATACGGGTTGGTTGGATGATCAGGCACTATTCAATGATTTGTCAAAGCACCAACATAATAGAAGCAGACACAGAATGTCCAGAGTGTTCAACAATTTGGTCCAACATTAAGCCCCCAAAAGCACGAATAACATTTTCATAGAATTTCCAACTAGTATTGGATGCCAAGGGAATGCAGTGAACTTACCAAGGGAATTTGCATAAATGATTGATGCTAGAAAGCATAGGGCAGTTTATCCTCCTGAACAAACCACAAAACCAAAGTTTTTAGTAATTAGCTTATGTAAATGCAATACAATTCACACAAAACTCTCTCTCTCTCTCTCAACAAGACATGAACAAATATCCCATGCATATTGGCTTTTCTTTTTTTTTCCTTTTTTTTTTGGTTTGTAACATGTATTGGCGGCAATTATGCTCTCATTCTTGCTTTGTACCTCAATTTTTTACTGACTCTTGTGTCTCAAAAGTTTCTAATTTGTCTTCAAACTGGTTTCTTTGACTTTCATCAAAATAATTAGTAGAATGGGACAGCTCAAAGCCAACCCCCTCCCTTTAATTCGTTGAAAAAATTTGAATAATTTGCATAAAAGGTGAAGGACCAAAGTGAGACCGAGCACACTCATAAGCACCCACCACTGAATTTTACCTATTTTTATAACTAAAGGGTCAAATCAATTTCCAATGGAAGAATTGTGAATCCATAAAAAAAAAAGGATTTCTCTGTAATTAGGCGATCAAATTCCAAAAGAGAAAGCAAAAACATAAACATTTGCTCTAAAAAACAACAAAAATACTTCTGATTAAGTTAATATGTTCATAAAATTGGTTTTGAAAAAAGGTATTTACATTGTTGAGAAGCTTATTGACAATTTGTTGGAGCTCTTTGGGACCAGCTTTCTGTGGTAAGTACAAAGGAGCTCCCAACAGAGTCCCCTCGGGGTCCGTCAACTGTGACATCAACCTGTTGTTCAATTCTCTCTGTCCTTCGACTCCTACTTTGAGTTCCATTATTGCCAGAAGAGAGAGAAAAGACACCGCTTGGTTGAACCTGGTGCAGAAATGGAGGTGGACGGACGATAAAGGGTTTAGGGTTTTGGTGGGTTTTTAAGTTTCGACGATGGTGGTGGTGGTGATTTTGTGGAGCGTTGGAGCAATAAACTTTCGTGGACCTACTATGTGGCATTACGTTTTGTTGGTTTTATAATGTTTCTGACATTTTTGCACTTTATACCCATAAAGATTTCAAGTTTCCCACTTTATACCTTTTAAAATTAAATTTCTCATAGTATACCATCAATGTATCAAAAGTGTTGCAATATGACCCTTCTATTAGCTTTCATTATTTTTTCCGTCAAAAACCAACCCATTAACTGTTGGTTGTGGTATTCCAAATATAGTAAAATCACTTATTGAAATTTCTGATTTGAAACATGTAATGCATAACAAAACAGTAACAAGGTAGATCGAAACAGTTACACGTCACTGTTTGTCAAGCCAATATAAAATATTAACCTGTTTGCAGAACATAATTTGAAGTAGATCAAGGCTAGTGTTTGACATTATGTCTTTTGTAGACACGATGTGCCCAAGAACAATCTCTTGGGTCACCATGAAGTGGCATTTCTCCCAATTGAGCACCAAATTGTTCTCTTCACATCTTTCTAGCACTCTCTCCAGATTTTCCAAACACTCTTAGAATGAGTCCCTAAATACGGAAAAGTCATCCATGAACACATACACAATTTTCTCCACCATATCGCTAAAGATTGCCATCATGCATCTCTAAAAGGTCCTCGGGGCATTGCACAACCCGAATGTCATTCGGCGATAGGTGAAGGTAACAAAGGGGCACGTGAATGTTGTCTTCTCTTGGTCCTCCAAAACAATCTCTATTTGGTTGTAGCCATCCAAAAAGCAATAAAAAAGATGTTCGGCTACTCTCTCCAACACTTGGTCAAGGAATGGCAAAGGGAAATGATCATTTCTTGTGCATGAGTTGAGGTTTCGATAGTCGATACAAACTCTCCAACCGGTGACCACCCTTATCGGATCAACTCATTCTCCTCATTTGCTACCACCGTAACCCCCGACTTCTTTGCCACAACTTGAGTTGGAATAACCCATTTACTCTAGGCAATTGCAAAGATAATGCCCATATCAAGTAGTTTGAGCACCTCATCCCTCACCACGTCCTTCATGATAGGATTTAGCCTCCTTTGTTGTTGTCGGGATGGTTTGGAGTCTTCCTCTAGGTAGATTTAGTGTCTGCAAATGAGGGGGATAATCCCTTTGATATCGGCAATTGTCCAACCAATTGCTCCTTTAAATCTTAGGTAGCCTCTCACTCTTTCTAAAAACGTGTCCAAAAACTGAAAAATGGTGTAAGAGTTCTTTAATTTTCGTCTCCATCCTCTCTCTCTTAGCATGTGTGAACTGAATTGGAATGATTGGAGAGGTTGTCCACTTCAACAAGCAAGTGTAGTCCAAACATGGTCTTCCCATGCTTCTCCAACCACCCCTCTTCTCTCTCTTGCTTTTCCCCTCTCTCTTACTTCAAAACATGTTAGGGTATGGTTTAGAGGACAATAGGTGGGCCCCCGTGGTTGGTGGAGTCGTGTGGGGAAGTGTTTGGGCTTTTTGGGCAAGTTCTACCTATAGGTCTTAGGATTTCTATATGTAGAAAACTTCTAGTAGGGTCTTCTATCGGTAGGTGTTGCATGTTTTCTACCCGTAGGTCTTGCATGTCTTCTACCCATAGGTCTGTTCGTAAATTTGTCGTAACTTTTGATCCTACTATCCGATTGAGCTAAAATTTTGACATAAGATAGAGAATGTCTTGGTCTACAACTTTTATGTTTTGAAATTTCTTAGATTCGAAGTGGATCATTGTACAAAATGGGGAAAACCAAGGTACCGATACCTCCATTTTTTTACTTTTAAGCCTCCAAATCCTCATGTAATGTATCCATCTCTTCGCCACTCATCCACACTTAGTTGCAGGATTCTGAAAGCCATCAATTACTCTATGATTACCGGCAACATCAAAATTTTCACATTATTCACAAATTCGACAAACTCTAAGTAATTAAATTTAAAGTGGAGTTAAAATGCATGTAATGAGGCCATTAAATATGCAATATTATGCGCTCATCACACCCCCAACTTAAGCTTTGCTAGCCCCTTGCAAATTAAATGTAAAAATTAGGCAAACAAACATAAACCTATACTAATTCCGTTATTGCATTTAGCATATGCAACAAGTCTTTAAACCCCTGGGTGATCCCTAGTGGACGAGTTTTGTCTTGTGAAGGATTACAGTGAAGGTACCTTCAAACTTATTTTTCTCATGTCCAACATTTGAAACATATGCCCTTATCCAAACGAGCACTGAGATTCAAAAACAACTTTGTCCGATGCACCCGAACTAATCACACATGAATCACATCATAGCCTTAAATGTTATTCTAGAGTATCCACCAACACATTTCCTTTCAAAACTTGAGTGTGTGTGAAATGAATATGTAATTTAAACCTTTACTCAACAAAATTCACATTCATTTAGCTATCCAAATTCAGCTTTAATGCAATTATCACCAAGGGTTTGTGTCAAAAATGAATAACTCTATGATTATCCTAGTATACTCTCCATGTGTAGATGTGAGATAGAATATTGTACACAAACCAAAATTCTCACATATAATCCAAAAATGATGTGCAAGCATACCAATTGAAACAACCTTGGCATAATCTCATGAATGGAATGTTAGGGCACTAGATAGCAAAACCAACTTTTCTTTTCATTTAAACTATGCTCTCACCATGCTTTCTCTAGATCATTAAGGGCTTTCATGGGTTGTAATGAGACTTGGGGTGATATTTAGGGTAAGTGAAATGAAGGGTAGAGGGAGACAAAAAGGGTTATTCCGTGGCCATGACCTTTATTATCAAAATCTACTTTTTGTATAATTCTCAACTTTACACCTTCACGTCACTTTAATGTCTCTTTTTTTCTTCTTTCCTAACAACGTTTTTTCTTCTCTTTTTCTTTTCTTGTTTAACCTCCTTTTCTCATTTTTCTTGGATTCTTCTCTTCTTTTTCATTCAATGTCATTCATCCCTTTTTTGGGTTTCCTCACCACATTTTCCTTTCTTCATGATTAATCACAGTTAGTCTCAGAACAACAAACGTATGGTAATTGTAATCATTTGGCACTATCTTGGTAAAACATGTGGCATGGAAACGAATTTTCAATTAAGGCTCAATCATGGCACAAGGGATAAATTTTTCACAAGAAAAAACCAAGGCTCAATGCAATTCAAAGATGACCTAAGATCATCTCTAGATAAGCATGGGGAGACATACTGCATTTTAAGACAAATTTAATCAACTATCCATATGCACTCTAACCAAAGCAAACATAATGCGATTATTAAACAAATTTTTGAATTTGAAAAATTTTTCCTTTGAGTAAATATAAGTTCCCTCCAACAATGATTGGCACTAAAGCTCACATGGATACTTACTTCTTCTCCACTTCTTATGTCAAGCTCTAAAATGTAGATCAAATCAATAAATTGTCGAAATAACACATTCAAGGTGCACTATGGTTAAATTTGAAAGAAAATACATATGTGATATTCAAGCATAGGATCAACGTCTATGGTGTACTCATGTGTTCAAAGTTAAAATGAAGATCAATCAATCACAAATCCCATAACAATTAGGATAGGGGAATATAGTTCAATATTAGATACTTTCAACAAAAAAAATGTCCAAAATTTTCAAAATTTTCATATTTCCAAATATTCTGTACAAAAAGTGGTGGAACATATAAATGGTGCACCTCACCCCCCAACTTGAGCCATGCATTGTCCTTAATGCACAAGGATTCATGCAATGAGAAAACCAAAAATAACATGGGAAATAAGATACTCTTTTTTTTTCCTTCCTTTTTCTTATAATATATGTTAAAGGGAAAATGAAACACAAAAAGCTTGTTTACACCCCCCAACTTAGACTCGTATATGATATTAAATAAGATTTTCTACGATGATGCTCAAAATGAATTGAGTCCAAATTAGGGAGAGGTAACCAACTTCATGTTAAAATCTATTGTACAACATCATAAAAAATAAAATATAACAATAAAAGAAATCTAACTACTATGTACATGAAAACAAAACAAAAAGGACTCATGTCAATCTAGCTTCAATTCGTATATGAGCTAGCGCCCATTGATTTTTTTAATATTCAAATTTTTTTGGAGTGTAAATGTCTTTCCTAACCAATCTATTCAACAATACAAAAGATAATGATTCAAAATTCTCAACAAAATAGAGGTGCACACAAGTTTATGTAATTCCAACAATGGAGTATACAATTTCTTTTTATAAATTTCTACACTTAACTCCATTTTAATGCCCTCCCCATTTTAAAAATTGTGAAACTCAACACCAATCTTTGATGATAAATTGACCTTGGGCTTCTTAGCCTCATGTGAGATAAGAATTTCATTAAAATTTTCACAATCAAGAGTAGTGGTGTAAAACTCAGGTAAATTTAAACCTTTTCGAAAAAAGGGTAAAATGGTAATTTATTACTATTATGCGGATGGAGCAACGAACTTCACCTTTGGATTCGTTTCGTGAAATTGAGTTATCACGTCAAATTTCATCTAATTTCAACATAGTCGAATTTTGCACATTTTTCAAGATAATTGGGTGACGAATGAACTTTTGAACGTCCCCAAAAATAAAAATTATAAAATTTCTTTATAATTAGATAAAATTTCAAATAAAATTAATTTAAACTAAAATTAGAATTTAATTAAGTCGTTTCGAGTTAAAAAAGAACCCATAAGTGATAAGCGTGTAGAAAAATATGGACCGCGCAATTTAAAAGTATAAATAGGGGATTAAATATGTGAAAATCAGATATTCTCCCCACTTTTTCAGCACACCACACGTTGGAAGAGAGAAAAGAGAGAAAAGAGGGAAAAATCAAGATTTCTAGCTTTCTCCTTTGATTCTCGGAGTTCCGTCGATCGGAATCCGTTGAGCCAAGAGTTAAAGTTGGTCTACGCAATGAGGGCTATACGTATGTACCAAGAACGAGGGATTTCACCGAAGATCCAAGGAGGAGATTTTGTGAAATCAAGTGTTTTGGGGCTAGAAAGGTGCCTAGAAGCTTTCTACCTTTCATCTCACGCTCCAAGAGGTAGGGTTTCTCATACTTTGGTTTATTTCTTATCTAGGTTGTCCTATGGGATGGGTAAGGGTACATAATGACCTAGGTCACTTGACTAAGGCTATTGAAATGAGAAAATGGGTGCAGAATTGGCCTAGATTAATTCCTAGTTGGGTTTGGCATAGGGAATTTCATTTGTGAAATCCCTTGAATCTTGATTTTGATGTGTGGATGTATCTATGTAAACTCTTGAAAATTGAGTTTAAGTGGGCATGCTATGTGTTTATAATGTGCTTTGTGATTTAAGTGTGTTATTGATATGAACTGTGTGGTAGCATACTTACGAATGAATTGGATGCAAATGTTGATATATTAACATTGTGATAGATAATGGTAATTATATGCATTAATATAAATTGTCATGACACATGTTGAGATGTGTGGTTTAATTTGTCCATATGACATTCATTACATGTGGGACATGATATGTGTTTAAATTGGTTCATTGGCATTCATTACATTGAGCATAATGTTGGTATTGCAATGGTTCATTACATTGCATGTGTATGAAAACATCACATTCAAGGGCTTAGGCATGAGTGTGGGTGTATGTTGTGCATGGTTGGATCAATCACCATACTTGGTGTTTTGATGGGTGGGCTCGGGAAAGTGGGGTTGAATATCCTACTGAGTTGCACGGTTGCATACATGAAAAACTTGTGTCGGGTATAGCAAGAAGGGATAGATCCCCCCTCGGGTGCAAGGCCCGACTATTAGTTTATACACTTCCGATGGTGCAAGTCCAAAAAAGTGTATCGGTGTGTGGAGCCGGCGGTGCAACACCAAAGGTCCACTACCCAAATAAAGACACATGGTTTTTGGTTATATAAATGATTCATTTGATGGGAGACATCCAGAAATGAATTGGTTTTTATGAACACATGAATTTTGTTTCAAAATGATCTTTGGATGTACTTCGTCAAGGATAAATGTTTTACACTTGCATTGATAGTATGGTGAGAACCGGTGAAGGCTTGGGTTAATGTGCGTGAGTGAGTCTAATCTCAATTCATGGCATGACATGATAGATTCTAGCATAAATTGCATATTCTTGCATTGGAATGGATATTGGCTGAGTGTTGTTGCATGTATACATTCATATGCACTTAGGTGGGGAGTAGCCTCTATAGGAAATGTTCTACTGGGCGTTGGCTCACCCTATACGGGAAACATTTTAGGTATGGGGTATATTCCGATGGATGACACACATTCGGGGCCTCAAAGGTGAAGAAGAGTCGGGTTGTGGCTCTTGAACCGAGTTTTATGCAAAACTTTTGGTTTAATTCCATTTTGGCATGTGAATTGTATGGAATAGGTTGTAATAGACTTGTATGAATCATGTATAATGTAGAAAATATTTTTATACATGTTTGGGATGAAATTGGGAAGGTTTTGGTTGGATTGAAAATGAAAAACTGATGAAACATAAAATTCTGGGCAACACCTACCGGTTGCTAACAGGTAGTACCTGTCCAGCAGGCAAAACCTACCGGTAGCTAACAGATAGTACCCGTCCAGCAAGCAAAACCTATTGGTAGCTAACAGGTAGTACTTGTCCAATAGGAAAAAGCTACCGGTATCTTACAGGTAGAACTTCTACCGATAGGTCTAAGAAGCACCTACCGATAGCTCTTCCAAAAATCTGAAATTTTAAAATTATTTTGCCAACCTTTTGAGCTTTGTTTTCTTTAGTTCAAATGATACAAATAGACATTAAATGAGGAATATTGAGGCACATTGGACCTCCGTTGAATTAAATGATTTAAAGGAACACGGGTTATATGTGTGCGTTATGATCCCAATTAAGGGGATACCATTGATATGATGTCGGGTCGTGCGACAAGCACGGGTATTTCTGCGGGTTGACGGATGGTCAACGGTTGAAAAAGGACCCCTGATTTTAGGAGCATCACAGGTGAAAGATTCAACATCAATTTGTAAATGAACAGCCTCAATACATTGACTATGCTCAAGATGTTGTTATTCACAATTAGTAATTATGACATCAGTCAATGCAATAAGGTCATCTCTATTTTTAGAAAATTGTTGGACTATTTGGGCATTGACTTCCATTTAGTATAGCATAAAATCACAAATAGTATTTTTTATTTCTTGTTCGATTGATTCCTCATATGTGGGATAGTGGAAAAATTCATTTGGTGGTGTGAGATCGGACAAAAAATTATAAGGTTCGTTCTCCCAACCATAACTCGTTGCAAAAAAATGGTTGAGGTAAAAATTTTTGGGGGCCAATATTGAAATTGATCCTTCACATGCAATGTCTTGAACTGTATAATTTAATTGGAACTCACTAGTGATGTGCTCATACTCATCACAAATCTTACACGCATTTTCAAAATTTGGGGCATTTAACACATTATCATAAAAATTAGGAAATACAACATAAAACACAAACTACAACAAACTATTTACAATTGAGACGACATACCTTGGCCAGTGATGAAAATCGTGGGACTTACCTATGTCGTCCCAAATCACCTTCGAAAATATGACGCTTAGCCTTCCCCGACATCAACGCCAAAAATGCTTGCATGGTTTTCCCCGACCTCCAAACATGAACCCAGATTGTGTGTATGGCTTATAGAAATTGATGAGTGTCACTCTTTCTCGGGTCAAATCAGGAAGTGTAGAAAATTATGTGTGGATGAAAAAAAATGGGTGTGTGTGCAAAATTGCTCCCCAAGTGTAGAGAGAGTCTTGCAATGTCATGTTTTACTTGAAATGGATATTCCAAGGTCGTCTTCTCAGGGAAGGAAAGATCAAGTGTTTTCGAAAGTGATTTGTAAAAAGGAAAAATGGAAAGTATTGTGATTTGAAGTTTGGTGATTTGTGTTTTGAGAAATATGCAAGTAAAAAGAGGATAGGCTAATCCATAGAGTTCTTTCCAACGGGTATGCCAAATCAACTCATTTCATTCAACCAACGGTGTCTCGATGTTTGATTGATTCGTAGGAAGTGAGGGACTATTGTAGTTGGGTTGGTCAAAAGCATGCCCCATGACAAGTCTATGGTGTATCAAAAACTCACAACTACGTCCACACTCAACCTTGTCAAGCCAAATACTTTACACTATGAGGAAGAATGAAAGATAGTCGATTTCACAAACCCAAGAGGAAATCCCTCTTGGATTAGCCAACTAAAGGTTTAGCTATGCATGGTAAAGGCAAGAACAAACATGAAAGAGAAAAACATGGTAATGAAATCAAACATGAACTTGCATTAATGTAAAGAGAAGTTTAAACTACAAAAGAAATAGCATTCATACACAAAAATATAAAACTTAAAGAGAAAATACAGAAATACAAGCAATAGAACTAGTAAACCCTAGCTAAATTCAATACTGCTTGAAATGAACAAGATTAAAGTGTTAGAAAGAAAGATTACATGTAGATTGAAGCTTACAAGAATGAAAATGGTGAGGAAAAAGAAAGAACCCTAGCTTTCTCTCTCTACACTATTCCTAAGCTTAGGTAGCCTCTCCCTCTTTCTAAAAGCTTGTCCAAAAATTGAATAATGTTGTAAGATTTCTTTAATTTTTGTCCATCCCCTCTCCCTTTGCATGAGTGAACTGAATTGGAATGATTTGAGAGAGGTTGTCCACTTCAACAAGCTAGTTCAGTCCAAGCATGGTCTTCCTATGTTTCTCCAACAACCCCTCTTCTGTCTCTTACTTCTCCCCTCTCTCTTACTTCAAATATGACTTTAGGATTAGAAAAGCATCATGGGTTGTCAAACATGTTAGGTTATGGTTTAGACGACCAGATGTGGGTCCCCGTGGTTGGGGGAGTCGTGTGGGGAAGTGTATGGGCTTTCTGGAAAAGTTCTACTAGTATGTTTTGGGACTTCTACCGGTAGATAAGTTCCAAGTATCTAGATCATAGGGTGTTCCAACCCTATCTTGATTGGTTTGTGATGGTCTTTGTTGATGTCATTTTGATCTACTCCAAGTTTGAGGAGGAGCATGAATGTTAAGGATTGTTCTCCAAAACTTGAGAGATTATCAATTATACCTCAAGTTCAACAAGTGTGAATTTTGGCTAACAGAGGTGAAATTCTTGGGACACATGGTGCCTGCTTCGGGTGTATTCGTGGACCTATAGAAGGTGGAGACAGTCATGAGTTGGGAGAGGGCGAAGTCAGTCTTCGAGATACGTAGTTTCTTAGGATTTGCGGGGTATTATAGGAGGTTCATTGATGATTTCTCCTGACTACCTGCACCTATGACCAGATTGACCAGGAAGGAGGTCAAGTTTCAGTGGGATAACTCGTGTGAGAAGGCATTCGAGGAGTTGAAAATAAGGCTTACTTCAACTCCTATTCTGATAGTTTTGGGGAGGGGATAGAGGTATACAGTGCATTGTGTTGCCCCCAAGGACGGACTTGGGTATGTACTAATGCAGTCTAGGAGGGTGGTAGCTTATGACTCTCGACAATTAAAGAGACACGAGCAGAACTACCCCACCCATGACATGGAGTTGGCAGCTATTGTCTTTGCCTTGACAGATTGGCACCACTATTTGTATGGTGAGCAGTTTGAGGTGTTTTTGGACCACAAGAGTCTAAAGTACAGCTTTACGCAGTGGGACCTCAATATGAGGCTACACAGATGAATGGAGTATTTAGAGGACTATCACTTCACTTTGCATTATCATCCTGGTAAGGCAAACGTGTTGGCTGATGCATTCAGCTGGAAGTCACGAGGAGTCTTAGCTAGTGTGGCTTCCTGAGAGTGGCCGATGCTCGGGACTGTGGGGCAATTCTGGCTACACTTCGTGAGCAAGGCTCAGGACACTTTTGGGAGTTTGGTGACTATGTCTTCCCTACTGAGCGGAGTGATCGAGTCCTACGGGCAGGACACAGGGATATTGTCCATCAGGTATAGTCGGGTACAAGTGACCAGGGTTAGGACATTCACGCGGATGGTAGTCTTTAGTTTAGGAGAAGGGTTATGGTTTCCAAGTCTATGAATCTGAGAAAGGAGCTACTTATGAAGTTTCATTGCTCCTATTTGGATTTATATCTAATTGGCATGAAGATGTACCATGATCTTTGCTGCTAGTACTATTAGAGCGGGATGAAGAGGCACGTTGGGGACTTTGTTAGTCGATGTTTCACATGTCAGTAGGTCAAGACTGAGCACCAGAGAACAGAAGGGTTGCTCCAGCCTTTGGAGGTGGTTGAGTGGAAGTAGGAGCACGTCACAATGAATTTTGTGATCCACTTGCCACGAACATCGTTGGAGCATGACGCGGTGTGGGTGATAGTGGACCGGCTTAGGAAGTTGGCACATTTTTTTGTAGTGTGGATGACCTTCACACTAGAAGAATTTTGCAGGCTGTACATATGGGAGATAGTCTAGTTACATGGAGTGCCCGTATCTATAGTATGGGATTGGGATCCTATGTTCACGACCAATTTTTGGGAAAGTTTCCAACAATTAATGGGGACATAGTTAATGATGAGCACAACTTTTCATCCCTAGATGGACGGTCAATCAGAGAGGAGCATCCGCACTTTAAAGGATATGTTACAAGCATTCGTCCTTGATCTCAAGGGTAGCTGGGAAGAGCACTTATCCTTAGCAGAGTTCGGCTACAAAAATAGTTATCAAACACGTATACAGATGACACCTATAAGGCACTTTATGGGAGGCCATGTCGTTCTCCGATTTGTTCGATGAAGGTTGAAGAGAGACCCTCTGCGGGTTTGAATTTGGTTAGAAACACCTCGGAGAAGGTGGACTTGATATGGATGCATCTTCTGCCGGCTCAGAGCTACTATAAGAGCTACGCCGACATACGACAATGACCTCTGGAGTTTGAGGTTGGAGATCACGTCTTCTTGAAGGTGATGCCCAAGAAATGAGTAGTCAAGTTCAGAAAGCAAGAAAAGCTATCACTAAGGTATATTGGGCCTTTTGAGATACTCGAGAGGGTTGATACAGTCACTTATCAGTTAGCGTTACTACTAAATTTGTCAGGTGTTCACATGGTGTTCCATGTCAGCATGCTCCGGAAGTAAACTCTAGATCCTACACATGTGGTGTATTGGGGTGAGCTGATTGTTTACGTGGATGGGACCTTCGAGGAGGGACTAGTGCATATCATGGATAATCGAGAGCAGATTTTATGAGGTAAGACCGTGAGATTGGTGAAGGTGATGTGGCAGCATCGTGGTGTGGACGAGGTGACATGGGAGCATGAGGACATTATACGTGCCAGGTATCCGTTCTTGTTTAAGGATGGAGGTACATTCTTTTGGTCATTAAGTGTTATATGACTGTTGCATATGCATGTGGTTGAATGTCCATGTATGTGAATTTTTAGGGACGAAATTCTTTTTAAGGGGGGAACAATGTAAAACCCAATAAAATTTAAACTTTTATGAAAAAGGACAAAACGATAATTAGCCACTATAGTAAGGGTTGAAAACCCAAATTTTTCAAGCACTCATATGAAGAAACAGACCTCACCGTTGGATTCATCTCAAATAAATCTAGTTACCCAATCAATTTTTGTTTAATTCCGAGATAGTCAGATTTTTTGCATTTTACAAGGTGATCGGGTGTCACGTGACCAAAATAAACACGATCAGAAATAAATTACAAAATGTGGAAAATAATTTAAAGGAAGTTCAAATAAAAATATATTGAACTCGAAACAGGACAAAATTTAATTGATTCGGGCCGAAATCGGACCTGGGAAAGGCGGATGTGTGGCGTAATGTGGGCCAAGTATCCAAGAAGTATAAATAAAGTAGAAAATCAGATTTTCTCCCCATTTTGGCCAGCTGAATTTCATAAAAGATAGGGGAAGAGAAGAGAGGAAAAAAGCTAGAGGTCCTCATCTTTTCTATACGATATAGGGCCAACCTTTGGTCGAAATCCTTCGGGCCAAGAACCAAAGTTCATATACTCAATGAGGGCTATGTTTATGTCCCAAAAATCACGGGTTTTGACAAATTTTCAAATACGGAATTTTTAAAAATTAAGGGTTAGGGCTTGATTTGGATTCTTGGGAGTTTTCTACAGCTCAAATTATGATTCGAGAGGTATGGTTCTTTTCCTAACTCGGTTTATTTCTAACCTGGGGTTGCAATATGAAATTGGTTGGGTGTTAGAGATTTAATCTCATGTATTGCACATACCTATGGTATTTAAAATGTGGAAAATATGTATAAGAATGACTAAAATCAATTCTAGCATGAATAGAATTTGTTGAAATTACTTATTTGTGATTTCTTGAGATATGTGGTGAAAGAGGCATGTTATGTGTTTATAATTATGCCTTGAAGGTGATTGATGAAATTCCTATGTTGATTAAGTGTGTTAATTGCATTGACAATGTTATAATATGCTTTGGTGAGGTTATTGATGGTGGTTATATGCTTTGATATAATTGACCATGGAAAATGTTGATGGATATTGAAATTGTTCATAATGTGCTAATGACATATTGAACTTGATATTAGAAATGCAATTGTACATTACATTTGCATATGTATAGGAAACATCGAATTCGTGGGCATGAGACATGAGTGTGGATGTGTGCCTTATTATTGATCAAATATCATTCTTGGTGGATGATGCATGGGCTAGGGAAAGTTGGACCAAGGTTCGACTAAGTTGCATGGGTTTGCATTGAAAATAGGGTTGGAGTTAGTAAGAAGGGCTAGATTGTCCCTCGACTGTAACACCCGGTGATTTGGATATACACTTCGTTGGTATAGAGTCCATAAAGTGTGTCGACGTATGCGGAGCCATTGGTGAAAGTCCATAAATGTCGTGTCAGTTGGGTGCCCGTTGTTGTAAAGCCATAAATACCCACCCTAAGAAAGACATGGGAATTATAATGCTCATTGGATGTGTAACATCAATGGCGGGGGCATAGAGTGCCCGAATACATACACACGACATGGCCTAGTCCGCTCGGGTCTAAGCCATGAAATGTATGCAAGGGCTGCGTTTGGGCTGGGCACATCTAGCCTTAGGAAGGCTAGGTCGGGTTTGTGCTTGGGCTAGTATGAAGTGTGTAAGTTCCTCAAGTTATGTGGCTGGGGTTCACTCTAGCCCAGCCTATGGGGACCCATGCTATGAAGAAAGTTAGAGCAAAACATGGCACAAGGTGATGATAGAAGTACTATTTTTATTTGTATAGTTGGGCGTGTGTGATGAGATTTCTATGGTATAACTGTAACTATTTGCACTAGATTTGCTTTCCAAGCTCACATTTGAGTCTAGATTTTACTGCCCTCTTGCAGCTTGTGAACCGTGTTTACTTTTCACCCAATGGGCAATGGATAGCAAGTGCCTCATTTGACAAGTCAGTCAAGTTATGGAATGGTATCACTAGAAAATTTGTTGCTGCGTTCCAGTGTCATGTGGGACCTATCTACCGAATAAGGTTTACTTTTTACCTCTTCAATATGTCCACAAACATCTGCAACAAAGCTAATTATCATGTTTTATGTTGCCATGTAGCTGGTCTACTGATAGTAGGCTACTTTTAAGTGGGAGCAAAGACTCTACTTTGAAGGTATGGTGTATTTTCTGTGTTTTGGTTTTGTGGTTCCTTCGTTAGTGAATCATGTTGGGTATAACCTATCTTCTAGAGACATTATGGGTATGATCAGTAGAGGTGTTGGCCCAATATTTGAGTCATTACAAAAATATAATTGCATGGAAATGCAAGTGATGTGTTTTTTGAAATCTCCGATCATCGGAAGTGCATTGAGCAAAATTTCACGTGCTGGCATTTTGGATTTTGTGTATGTGGATTTATTTATTACATTATTTGGTTAACTAGCGTATACTTGATTGGGAGATGTGGAGTTTTTAATAGGAGAATAATGTTAGTGTTGTTAGAAGACTTATTCTATAATTACTAATGTAATCACTATAATTTTGATTCAAGTATGATCTCTAATTTTGTGTTTCTTGACGTAATCATTGCGAGGTTTCGGTAAGCCTGTTGTCTTCCTTCTTTCATCCCTGCATCACTTTGATATTAGTCTTTAAATCTCCTTTGGTATGATTTTTTCTTTCACATGTGAAGTTAAGTACCTTGACATTAGTCTAATATTTTCCTTCAGAGTTACTAGGTTCAGATGAAATTGTCATTTAACTCTTTAGTAAAAAATTATTCTATCAAAAATACCTACTGTGGGTTAGTCTAGGTATTCTTTTAGGAAAATACTATTTGGACCTTATTTAGGGACCTAATGATGTATAACCATTACATTGGTTGTGAGCTCCATCTAACATCAGAACTCACAACTAATGTAATGGTTGCATTGAAGCCACATCATTAGGTCCTTAAATAAGGTCCCCAACTAAGGTCCCTGTAGCATTGCTTATTCTTTTATGCATCAAACCTCAACCTTTGAGCATGAAGTCATAATTTCACTCTCGCTTTGATTTGTTCCTACTAAAGAACATGTCCTTGATTGCTAATCTAAAATTTCTTCTATTATGTAGGTTTGGGATATCAAGACGCAGAAGTTGAAACAAGACTTGCCCAGCCATGCAGATGAAGTATATTTGCCTTCAAAACACTGACAACCATTTTTCACAGTAAGATGATAAATTTTCTTTTCAATTTTGGAAGGTTTTTGCTGTTGACTAGAGTCCAAATGGTGAGAAGGTAGCATCTGGTGGTAAGGATAGTGTTTTGAAGTTATAGATGGGATAGAGTACACAAGAGGCAGAAGTTACTTGGAAATAGATGATAGAGATTAGTAGTTAAACTTCTACAGCTTCCATCTGGAGCTAGCATTATAGATGTTGTAACATAGAGATAATTATTAGGAGTGTTGAAAAGGATAAATAACTGGGGCTAAGGTGCACAGAGTGGTCAGGGGAGAAGGCTTTTTTAATGTCATGTTTGAAGGTACATGCTCATGTCACTTGGTGCTGCTCTTCCACAAATTTGGCCATCAGATGACCTGCAAGTCACATTTTTTGGATAGTCCTGTGGTTATCGACAAAAGCTACTGAATTTGCAGTTTATGGTGGCAGGAAGATTGAAGTATGACAAACAATTGTTGGCGTATGTTTTGTTAAGATTTTGTCAACGAGGGTACAACAGTGTGAAATAAGGATATATAATAGTTCATTGTTCTGTCACCTGAAAGTTGTAACGAATTTTTGTGGTAGTATGATGCAGTCATGCAGTGGCTCTGTTTTGTATGGTGGAAATTTTGATAATATTTGCTAGGTGCATTTTGGTCATTAATGAACATGAATCTAAAGATGCTATTAGTTTTGTTCTGAATTTCTCAAAATGTCATACATATTTTTTACCATGTTCATTGTGTATGAGTGCCATCGAGGTTACCCTTCACCATGTGTTTGTATTGTTTCTAACAAAAAAAGTTCAAAAAAAAAAAAAGGGTATGTGGATTTGAGCTCGAGAATTTACTTTTTCAAAAGTTCTAATATTTACTTAAAAATCTTGATATTGACAAAAGTAGGCGTGGGTTCTGATTTTGATGGAGCTGGAGAGCACAGACACTTACCCCGACTCTGATTGGAGTCGAAGGGGATTTTGCCCTTTGACTTTGACTCTAATTTTAAATTATTACGGGTCTGCTTTCGACTCTATCTCGTCAGAGGTGGAGCAGAGTTTTAGAGTTGTGCCGGACCAAGTTTTTAGAGTTGGGCCAGATTTGGTCCAATTTTTATTGAATTTTTAATATATATTTTTTTTCATGAAAATTGAAATCAAGTATAATATGAAAATCTCTTCTGCCAATAGGTCTAGATGAGATCTTATTGGGTCAGTAAGAATATTAGATATAATCTATCTAGTAAGTAGATCCATAGGACTCTTTTTCTTCTTTTTATTTCCTATTCTGGCCATAAATTAAAAGACATTTTGCTGTTATAATTATCCAACTATCCAATTGAATATATTTCGCTTCTCTCTCATCCCTCTTTCGTCCTATTATCTCTCTCTAACACACACACAAGTGATCACAATAACAGTCACATGACGTACGTGAAGGGGAGAGCGATTTATGTGAGATTTTTTAGAATCTAGGTGGAATTTTTTAGGATCTATTAGAGAGAGATTTTAATTGAGAGATTTGCGTGATATTGTTTAGGATATGGATGATGATTTTTAGGTTCTGACTTTATTTTAAGGTTCCTATTGTCTTTTCTCACACACTTGTACTTAATGACCCAAAAAGTATACACATTGACTAATTGACCTAAAAGATCATTACTATGAGCCGGCCAAAAACCCCCCCCCCCCCCCCCCCCCCCCCCCCCCCCCCCCCCCACACACCCCCC
>CAUOFW020001947.1:669944-694483 GCA_963454935.2 Ilex paraguariensis
GTAAGGATGCTTGAGAATCAAAGGTGACCTAAAGGGGGGTGGAGGTTACCACAAAGTATGCCACCTACCGAAAGAATTGTTGGGAATTGGTTATGGCAATTAATGGTTATTATTTGTATGTGGTGCTCGTTTATTCATTTAAGTAATGTTTTTAAATAAACTTGAGATCATTTTTAAATGTCACTGCTTTATTTCAAATTATGTATCTATGTTATGTTAAAATTGAGACCGACTGTTTTAAATGCTTTTCTAAACCTTGTATGGGTTTGGGAGAATTTTTCTACAGAGCTTCGTGCTCACCTCCTATCGCTAACATTTTTCAGATTACCCGCTGGAGGAGGAGGACATACGGGTCGAGGAGCCCGCTACTTGGGAGACTCCACTGGACGGGAGTGTGGATCCCGAGGTGGACACATAGAGCGACCTCCTTTCCTTTTGTACTAGACTAAGATATTCTTTTGGAACATTATGTAGTCTAACTTCTTTTGTTTATTCCGCTGCGCTTGTTTAATTAATTTTTGAGATGTAATAGCCATGACTTGGGCTTATTCTTTTGGATAATGTTGTAAATATTTGTCGATGACAAATGAAGTCTTGTTTCTTAAGGGATTATATTAGTGCTCTCATGATATGAATGGTTTTAGAATGTAATGTCGTCTAGGGTGTGTTTTGGGGCGTTACAATTTCTACTTTGGATAAGTCACAAAAGACGAAATGCTGGCTATGTATTTCATACAACTAGTTATATTTTTTGGGTAAGTAAACATTGTATTGATATGCTATGAAAATTTACAAACCAAAGGCTGTTACCAAAAAAATAGCACCAAGCATGGTGCTCAAAAAAAAAAAAACAAAAGAGTCAATCTAGAAGGAGCACTAGTTGCTTGGCTAGAGCTACTACAGATTGAACTCATACAATCTACAAGAAAGGTAACTCCTATCCATCAACAACTCAGCTAGGAGAGGAAAGAAAGGGTATAAATAGTTGCTGCAAGGTATAGCTTCAAAGTTTCCATCTTCAAAGTCATCCCTTTCCACTATTTAGAAGCACTAAGAATGAGAGATTGCCAAGGTTTAGGCTGTCAAGGCTCTCCACTCCTTTATAGCACTGATCTCCATATCCCAGATGTAACAAGGCATTCAAAAAATAAATGCTTGTGGCATTCTTCCTCACTTCCATNATTTTTAGTCTTATTGAAAGTTATTTTTAATTGGTCTACTATGTCCCGAGAAAAGAGAGGTGAAGCCAGAGAGATGGTTGGCTAAGATGTGTAGTTAACTATGTTTATGTAAGAGAGATCAATGAGAAATCAGAATCTTGAGCTAGTTAAGTGAGCAATTAAGAAGAAAGCAAGACAACAAGTGGAAAGAAATTCTCATCCTCACCCTTATGGACTCAAAAGGAACTGCCCAGATAATTCAGGAGCAAAAGGTGTTGGAGAAAGCTATATGCTGAAAATGATGAAACATTCTTAACTACATTTCTTTAGCTCATTTGTATGAACAACTAGTATTTAACATAATTATACGGACACCCCTTCATATTAAAAATAAAACTAAGAATGCAATGACAATACTTGTAACACCGCTTCTTCGACCAACGGACATTAGTATTAACAGGATGACATCAGCCAAATAATTCAAATATTGTGAAGAATGCCTCTCCTAAGGTTAGACTAACATTATAAAAGACTAGGCAAAGGAACACAGTGTTGTCACAAACAGTCAAAATTTCCTACTATTCAAGAAGAATGAAGACTAATATTTCCATGGTCTCAGACATACAGAAGCTAGTGCCAGAGTAAATCTTGATATGTATTATTGATCTACGACCACTAGCTAATGACTCAATTGAAACTATTGGCAAAACAGAGCCAGATATTATCAAATGAAATTACAGAAGCACAACATTTCTGTAAAACCCCCATTTTCTTTTATATATGTATTTAGATATATAGTATGGTAAAAAAAAATTTGGATATATGTAGTGATGTATGTTTGAATTTGGTAGATTGGAAAAGTAGAGATTTAAAATGTTAGTGAAAATAATAGTTGAAATTTAGTTTTAATAAGTGAAAATATGAAATTTTAGGGCCTAGAACTTGTATTAAATAGGTTTGGTGTAGAAATATGTGTTGGAGAGGTTTGGGATGGATTTGGTTGGCTTAGGAATGGATTGGGAATGGAAAAGGGACGAAGACAGGCTGTGAACAGTGCACTACTGCAACTTCAAGCTCGATTTAGAACTTCATGTAGTACATATCTCTCAAAACTCAAAACATGAAAGTTTTAGATCTCTTTCGTATCATTCCATAGCATCTTGATTCATCTCAATCAGAGCTTGGATGAGAGATTTATGCTCAGATAACGAAACGATGTCGAAATAGTCCAATTAGCTTCGTTTTGCATTTAATGTCTCCATTTGCATCCTAAATCAAAATATAAGAATAATGAGTACTCTTAGGCTTCAAATAAGTATAAAAGGCTTTAAGAAACACCCTTGATCATCTTTTATTTGCAAACATCGCAAAAAATTCATTAATAGCCGATTCGGATGGATAAAATAGAAACTTTAGTGTTTCGGGTGTACGTTGACTTGGGTTTTGAGATAAATCATAAAAATAAATGTTTTTAGTTTAAAATAACATTAAAAATAAATCCAGAATGTCGAAAAACCTTAGGGTAGTCATATGGATCAAATTGGAGATTCTTAGTGGCAAAATCGTAAATTTGGAGAAACCCAAAACAGCCTGTGAACAGTGTTTTTCGGGGCTGCTATGTTTTAAACTCATTTTCATCTCATTTGCTCTCATTTCCTTCACTCCCCTCACACCTCATGAAACCCTAAGGAGCATTAGAGAAGAAGAAAGGAAGGGAAAAACAAGAAATTCAAGGGTGATTCAAGATCAAATATTCTTGTTCTTCACTCCAAAGTTAAGGATTCAAGGTAGGGGTTTTCTCTCATTCACTTACATTGAGGCTAGGGTAATTATATATGTATGTTTTGGCTATCAATGGTATATATATGCTATGGAATCATCCTTTCTTAAGCTTTTTGCAAGGATTACATGTTTTGAACAAAGTAGGGTTTAACACCCATGAAATCTCCTTTCTAGTTTTAAAACCCTAATTTTTGGAGAGTGATGTATTTTCTTCCTAAATGCTTTCTTTATTATGGATTTCAAAACCTTAGTGCTTTGTGTTGGGTAGAAAAATGATGTTATTGTGATCTCATGTATTTTCTTAGTTGATTGTGGAATTGCTATATGATATATTTTGGGGATTTTGGATAGATGCTTGTAAATTGAGATAAATGTTGGAATTGTATGCTTGGTTGGGTTGCTTGTGATGCACATGAATGAGAGGTTCCTTGTAAGGATGCTCACCCCTTCCCAAGAGGTTCCCGGTAAGGATGCTTGAGAAATAATGTAGTGATTGGTGAGAGGTTCCATGTAAGGATGTTCACCCATTTTCAAGAGGTTCCTGGTAAGGATGCTTGAGAATCAAAGGTGACCTAAAGGGGGATGGAGGTTACCACAAAGTATGCCACCCACCAAAAGAATTGTTGGGAATTGGTTATGGCAATTAATGGTTATTATTTGTATGTGGTGCTCGTTTATTCATTTAAGTAATGTTTTTAAATAAACTTGAGATCATTTTTAAATGTCACTGCTTTATTTCAAATTATGTATCTATGTTATGTTAAAATTGAGACCGACTGTTTTAAATGCTTTTCTAAACCTTGTATGGGTTTGGGAGAATTTTTCTACAGAGCTTCGTGCTCACCTCCTATCGCTAACATTTTTCAGATTACCCGCTGGAGGAGGAGGACATACGGGTCGAGGAGCCCGCTACTTGGGAGACTCCACTGGACGGGAGTGTGGATCCCGAGGTGGACACATAGAGCGACCTCCTTTCCTTTTGTACTAGACTAAGATATTCTTTTGGAACATTATGTAGTCTAACTTCTTTTGTTTATTCCGCTGCGCTTGTTTAATTAATTTTTGAGATGTAATAGCCATGACTTGGGCTTATTCTTTTGGATAATGTTGTAAATATTTGTCGATGACAAATGAAGTCTTGTTTCTTAAGGGATTATATTAGTGCTCTCATGATATGAATGGTTTTAGAATGTAATGTCGTCTAGGGTGTGTTTTGGGGCGTTACAATTTCTACTTTGGATAAGTCACAAAAGACGAAATGCTGGCTATGTATTTCATACAACTAGTTATATTTTTTGGGTAAGTAAACATTGTATTGATATGCTATGAAAATTTACAAACCAAAGGCTGTTACCAAAAAAATAGCACCAAGCATGGTGCTCAAAAAAAAAAAAACAAAAGAGTCAATCTAGAAGGAGCACTAGTTGCTTGGCTAGAGCTACTACAGATTGAACTCATACAATCTACAAGAAAGGTAACTCCTATCCATCAACAACTCAGCTAGGAGAGGAAAGAAAGGGTATAAATAGTTGCTGCAAGGTATAGCTTCAAAGTTTCCATCTTCAAAGTCATCCCTTTCCACTATTTAGAAGCACTAAGAATGAGAGATTGCCAAGGTTTAGGCTGTCAAGGCTCTCCACTCCTTTATAGCACTGATCTCCATATCCCAGATGTAACAAGGCATTCAAAAAATAAATGCTTGTGGCATTCTTCCTCACTTCCATTTATGAAAACAAAAGAAGCAAAAGGAGCTCATAATCTAGCAAGAGCATTAGAGGCCGAGGAACTCCACATCTGAAGGAAGGCTAAGTTCATTGGAGTATGTCGGTAGTTAGTAGTGATAAGTTTGCACTTGATAACTTGAATAGTGGATTTGAAGATGGTTGCTACGTCCTTGTATTCGTTCCTGAAGATTTTAGCATTTTTTTCTCTCCAAAGAGTGTAAATTGTGGATGCAAGGCTTAATTTAAGCACAATGATCTTAAGAGATTTTCCTCTCCAGTAATCAGAAGCTAATTGTATCGCATTTGGCCATGAGAGAAAAAACCAAAATGCTTGAGTGAGCTGAAGAACTTTGTTCCAAATTCTACCAGTCACTAAGCAATCAAAGAAAAGATGGCAGTGACTTTCCTCTGTGTTTCTCCAGTACACACAACTAGAGCTTGGGAAGAGATAAGGTTTGTAGTTGAGGGGTAGAAGAGGTGGGAATAATCAATCTAACATGCTAATGCGATGGGTGCATATTGAGGTAAATTTACCCATTAATGAAGTGGGCATAGAATGGGATGGACCTAATTAATAATGTGGTAGGAGTAATGCTATTTAAACCTAAAAATTTGACATAATGTGCTATTTGGATCTAAAAATCTGACCTAATTTGCTGACATAATGATGTGATTTTATAAGAATCATTAAATCCACATCAACTTCTAATACTTGATGGAGCCTACAGTCAATCCAAAAGTCACAGTGAATTAGATCAGTAAATTATGTCAGTAAATTAAGTCTCAATAGCATTGTTGATGTGGTAGACATAGAATGTACTTAAATTAGTAGTTTCATTTTAGATTTTTTAATAAAGTGAAAATAAATATTTGTGGAGCGAATACAATCCCACCCCAAGAAATATAAGAATCTAAATAATTTTAGTCACCTTCTGAGACTTGCTATCACCAAGCAACATGACATAATGGTGGTGTGAGAATAAATCCATAGAATGAGGAGGTTAAAAAAATTTAGGCACTATTTGTGTAAACCCCCACACTTTTATTTTAACATGTAGCAAGTAAATATATGAAATTTTTTGTAATCAAACTTGTACCAACTATGTTTGATGTCCAAATGTATGTTGTATAAGTTTGGGTTGGTGTTGGAAGGGTTTGGAATGGATTGGANTCAGATAACGAAACGATGTCGAAATAGTCCAATTAGCTTCGTTTTGCATTTAATGTCTCCATTTGCATCCTAAATCAAAATATAAGAATAATGAGTACTCTTAGGCTTCAAATAAGTATAAAAGGCTTTAAGAAACACCCTTGATCATCTTTTATTTGCAAACATCGCAAAAAATNAACTTGTACCAACTATGTTTGATGTCCAAATGTATGTTGTATAAGTTTGGGTTGGTGTTGGAAGGGTTTGGAATGGATTGGAAATAAAAAACAAAGGAAACAGGCAAAATTGAACAGACCGTACTGATACTGCGTACCGGTACGACTGGAAGTTACCGTAACGATGCAGCGTACCGGTACGTTCTGTAAGTTCCAAAAATTTTAAGTCGCAATATGGGGTCCATTTTTAACCCTATAAATGCATAATGACGCCTCCATTACCCCTATTTCAACATTTCTAACCCTAGGAAACCTTAGNCATTAATAGCCGATTCGGATGGATAAAATAGAAACTTTAGTGTTTCGGGTGTACGTTGACTTGGGTTTTGAGATAAATCATAAAAATAAATGTTTTTAGTTTAAAATAACATTAAAAATAANAAAGAGAGGGAAAAACACAAGATCAAAGGGGATTTGTACATTGGATTGGATCAAAGTCCTAGTTTTTTCAAGAACACCAAGGTAGGGGTTTCTCTGTAACGCCCCAAAATCGGGGGTCCTTAATTTAACAAAATTCAGGCAAAGTCTCCTTTGTACGGGGAGCTCTACCCAAAACACAATATGTGCAATTATACTACATTGACCACACCGGGTCCATTTACCCATCAAATAATAAAATTTCATTCATCATATGTAATATCCACAATATCATCTCAAAAGAATAGGCCAAGCTATGGCAGTTACATTCCAAAAGAATTACACTCAAACTTAGCAGCGAAATAAACAAAATACTAGACTGTACATGATCGTAAATAAATTTCCTAGTCTAGCACAAAAATAAACTATAGCTCTAAATGTCCACCTCGGGATCTAGGTTCCCCTCTGGTGGAACCTCCCAATTTCCCGGTTTGTCAACTCCAGGATCTTCCTATAGCACGAAGTCTGGAAAAAAATATTTATTGGTAGGGGGTGAGCACTAAGCTCTGTAGGAAAATCTTCCCAAACTCTAACAAGGTTTGAAAAATGTAAAAAAAATGGTCGGTCTCATTTCACAAATAGCATACGTAAATTTTGAAAGAAAACATGATATTTTTAAAAGATCTGAAGTATATACATTAACAATAATTAAGTACAAGAGTAAAGTCAATCCCACCATAAATAACAATTCCAAAGAGTAATCATTCCCACAAAAATTTCCAAGATAGTCATATCCAAAAGATAACACAATAAATAATAACCACAATATATCTCAAGTCTGATGTAATATAATCGCATGAATAAACACATAGAGAATATCCTGGCCCACACACACACAATTTCTCGTAAAGATATCAACTTTGGGAAGGGCGCCTACCGATGCATTGTCCCATACCAATGCATCTACAATAACGAATTCGACCCAGGCATAGTATACTAATCCTCTGACATGGCACCCGTGAGCTAATAGTGGTTTGGTCCTCGCAAGGCATCAACCCCACTACGAGTGGTAGGAAAAATTCAAAATCACATAGAGTAAGAACCACACACATCTACCCACTCTACAATACCCGGTCAATGGCCACCCATGGTCATCCAAACACCTCCATGAGATACAATCACCAACAATTTCTCAAATACACTCAATTCCATAAATCCCTAAGTTTTCACATCCAAATCCACATTTATTTCACATTGGAACAATTTAAGAAAAATTAACAAGAGATCATCATAAATATCATTGTGTTGTTCAATATGAAACACTAAAGTTTTGAAATCAAGAATAAAGGAGAAATCAAGAGAAAAACTCACTTCTCTTGAAATCTAGGGTTTTGAATATGAGAAAAGAACTTTGATGGTTACCCAACTATCCTATTGTTTAAAACATGCTAACATTTGCAAAAATATCAAGAATCCATGATTTCATAGCATATTAATATGATGTAGAGTCAAATAAAATATATATGTATAACCCTAGCCTCAATGTAAGAGAATGGAAAAAAACTCCTACTTGAATCAAAATTCCAAGTAAGAACCCTAGCTCTAGTGACCTCCTTATTCTCTTTTCTTCCTTCCTTCCTTAATCTTCCTCTAAGGTTCCAAGAGGTGTGGGGTGAGAGTGGAGCGAAAAGAATTGGAGTAAATGGGATGAAAATGGGTTTTTAAACACAGTAGCCCCGATTTTTACTGTTCACAGGCTGATTTGGTTTTCTCTAAAATTACGATTTTACCACTAAGAATCTTCAATTTGATCCATATGACTACCCTAAGGTTTTTCAACATTTCGGATTCATTTTTAATGTTATTTTAACCTAAAAATATTTATTTTTATGAGTTATCTCAAAACTAAAATAAATTTACACTCAAAACACAAAAATTAATATTTTATTCCTCCGAACCGCTATATGTGCTAAAAGACTATTCCAAGTTTTTCAGATCTCCCAGGTTCAATGATAATATTATTTTGACATAAAAAAAATTATATTTTTACTTAGTTACCCTTATCAACCTTAAACACCTGCAAAAATTAAATTTCACCATTAATTTGTCTCCCTAGTATTTATTCATACTATTGAAATCTATAGGGTTCATGCATACCTCATCACCTATATTAGCATTTCAAAAATAATTACTTGCTATATAAAGATAAGAGTGTGGGGGTTTACATTCTCCTATACTCTAACATTGAGGCTAGGGCTTATATATATGTATTCTTTTGACTCTAAATCATATATGTATTGGATAGCCATTAAATCTCTTTTCTTGGCATGAAACCCTGGTTTTCATGATAAATGAATTTGTCGCTTAATTTTTTTCCTTTGTTCTTAATTTCAAAAAAACTCTAGTGCTTTGTATTGAACAACAAATGATATTTGTGATGATCTCTTGCTTATTTTCTTAAATTGTGCTTTAGTAATTCAAATTATGGAAATTGGGGATTTTTGATTTCATTGTGATTTGAGGAAATATTGGTGATTACATCTCTTTTTTTGTTGTTGTGGTGGACTTGAATTACATTTGAGCACTGTCGTAGAGTGTTAGTTAGTCTATCCTAGTGGGGGTGAGATGGTTTCCTAACACTTGTAATGGTTTGTTGTTTGTGAGAGCAACCACTATTTTTCACGTAAATTCGAGATTGAGGGATAGTATACCTTTCCTGGGAAGGATTCGTCAATGTCATGAGAGGCGGTATACACCCTTCCTAAAATGTTTGGGGATTGTGTGATTGTGGTGGGTGAACAAGGTAGAATCAGGGTGTAGATTCATGGAAAGTAACCAGCATACATGAGAATATGAGATGTTGTTATTGCATGATTCAATTGATATCTTCACTTGTTATTGCTTTCATTTAACTTTTTGTTATGGTGTAAACTTGAGATCGAATTGTCCCTGTTTTCTCTCAAAAGTTATGTCTATGATATTTGAAAAATGAAACCGACTATTTTGCATGTTTTCTAAACCTTGTTTGAGTTTGAGAGAATATTGCTACAGAGCTTAGTGCTCAGCCCCTACAAACAACATATTTTTCAGATTATGTGCTAGAGAAGGAGCTAGGAGTAGATGAACAAGCACATTGGGAAGCTCCAGTAGAGGAAACGTGGAAGCCGAGGTGGACGTCTAGACTTATATCTTCTCTTGTTCTAGACTATAGAATTTATTTTGAGGTTATGTAAAGTCTAACCTTCTGTAATTCTGCTGCAAGTTAAACTTGATTCTTTTGGATGTAATTGCCATGGTTGGGCATATTCTTTTGGGATGCTATTATAAATGTTATATTTGATGAATGAAATGTTCTTTAATGATGGATTTATTTAATTGCTCTCATGATGTGAATGGCTTAGATTGTGATGTCGTCCAAGGTGGCTTTGGGGGCATTACAAATTTTGGTATCAAAGCTTTAGGTCTTACATGGGAGCTATAGGTTATGGATTACTACTAGAGGGGTAGGATTAGGTTGAATAAGATTGTTGATATAAATCTTACACACGTTTTATGCTTTAGATTAAAAGTATAGTTAGGATGTCTTGTACATCAATGAAATTAAATTGTGAATTGATGTGCAGGATGGACGGTGGACGTGGGTGTGGTTGTGGAGGTCATGCAAATCCACCACCACCGCCACCTCCTGATGCTATGAACGACATATACCAATACCTACGGGAGCTAACCACTCTAGTGCAACACCAGAATGGAAACAGCAACCACAACGGTGGGGTTCATCCATTAGCTCAAATATCGGGCAATGGGAACGAAAATCGAAGGATGGTAGTTCTTCGAGAATTTCTATGGCAACACCCGCCTACTTTTCAATGAAGCTCTAACCCCTTGGATGCGGATAAATGGATCCACCGAGTGAAGAAGATATGTGATGGCATGGGAGTTGCTGAGGATTTACGGGTTGGCTTGGCTACATATCTGTTCAAGGGAGAGGCAAACTATTGGTGGGATTGAGTAAAGAGAAAGAGGAACACAGATGCTCTTACCTGGGAGGAATTTGATCAAATCTTCCAAGACAAGTAATTTCCTGAAATTCGTCAAGGACAAGATGAGTACAGATTTCCTAGCTTTACGACAGGGCAGCATGACGATTGCCGAGTATGAGAGAAAGTTTGATGAGCTATCTCGTTATGCCAAAGAGTTCATATCCACCAAGGCTAGGAGGGCCAAATGCTTTGAGCAAGGCTTAAGGCCTGTCATCCGGCAGAACCTTGTAGCCCACAAGATTCGAGACTATGGGGATCTAGTTGATAGAACTGCACTGGTGAAGAGAGACACGGAGGACAACTAGCGACGACAAAACTTCGCGAGGGGAGGTCTGATCCAAAAAGGTGCTAGCAGCAGTGGAGTGTAGAGGGCGACACCATATCGTTGCCCAGACTAGGTGGCCGAACAAAGACTTCAGACAGTTCGAGGAGATGGGGTTACTCAGAATCAAACAGGTACTAACCCACGTCAATGCTTCGCATGTGGAGGTGTCGGGCACTTCAAAAATAACTGTCCATCACTTCCACCAAGGACCAATCAAGCAGTAGGGCAAGTGAATGCAAACAAGCCACCACTACCGAAGCCACTAAATCAGAGACCATTGGGAGCAATAGCACCCAGTGGTGCCAATCAAGGGAGAGTGTTTGCTTTGACTCAACCGGAGGAAGATGCTTCCAATCCCATTGTGGAAGGTATTGTTTTTCTCTACAATTCTTGGGCCCGAATCTTATTTGATCCCGGTGCTACTCATTCATTCATACGTAGTACATATGCTCTTAATTTAGGATTGGACTTTGGTAAGTTAGAACATGTTTTGAGTATTGACATGCCTACAAGAGAATGATTGGATACTAGAAGAGTGTGTAGAGGTTGTGTGCTTCGAATTGGGGAGCAAGAATTAATTGTAGATTTGGTTGCATTATACATGAAGGGGTATGACATAATATTTGGGATGAACTTGTTGTCTACCTTCCGTGCAATAATGGATTAATTTCGTAAACGGATTTCATTTCAATTACCGGGAGGTGTAGTTTTCAGTTTCATAAATGATCAAAATTCTTCCATCCATTTCTTACTACGGATAGTAGATTCTTGAAAGCTAAGGCAGGGAGCAAATTGAGTTTCTTGGCCAGCTTAATAGGTGATGATCGAGATAAATTCCATGTGAACGTGGTGTTGATAGTATTGGATTTTCTGGATGTCTTCCCAGATGAACTACCCGGGTTACCCCCACGGAGAGAGATTGAGTTTACAATCGATCTATATACTGGAACCGAACTCATATCCATTGCTCCGTATCGAATGGCACCTTTGGAGTTGAAGGAGCTAAGGAAGTAGTTGGACCAACTATTGGCTATTGGGTTTATCCGCTTAAGTACTTCACCTTGGGGAGCTCTGGTCCTCTTTGTGAAGAAGCAAGACAAAACACTTTGGTTATGCACGGACTACGAAGGTTGAATCGGGTGACAGTGAAGAATAAATATCCATTGCCACGAATTGATGATTTATTCGATTAGTTGAGGGGTTCTAAGCATTACTCCAAGATTGATCTTTGCACAGGGTACCATCAATTACGGATCAAGGAGGATATTCCTAAGACAGCTTTTTGTACATGATATGGTTATTTCGAATACACGGTAATGCTGTTCGGATTGACTAATGCTCCGATAGCCTTCATGGATTTGATGCATAGGGTATTTCGGCCGTACCTAGATCAGTTTGTCGTTGTGTTTATTGATGACATATTAATCTATTCACAGACACAAGAAGAACATGAACACCATCTCTCGATTAGGCTACAGACATTGAGAGAGCATAAATTGTATGCTAAGATGAGTAAATGCGAGTTCTGAATGAAGGAAGTGAAATTCCTTGGCCATGTTGTGTCAGAACAGGGTGTAGTGTGTGACACCCTAAAAACCGAGGGTCCTTAATTTAACAAAATTTGGGCAGAGTCTCCTTTATACGGGAAGCTCTACCCAAAACACAACCTGTGCATCAAACAATCACATGACCCATCCGAGGTCCAATATACAGTATTGACCACACCGAGTCTATTTAAAAGTAAACATTGACCACACTGGGTCTATTTGAAAGTAAACATATAATAGCATGCAAGATTTCATTAAAATAGTCCAAAAACTAACTTAGTGAATGTTTTGCAAAAACATTGTTTTTCACAATAAAACTCTATATATACAAGTTTCGTTGCAAGTAATTCCATATAATTACATGTCCAAAAATAAAATTTTTGCAAAACTTCAAAACAAAAGCCACATTCTGGCTTTCTTCATTCATGGGGCTTGGATTGGGAGCCTTCCACCGGTGTGTATCCCGCACCTGAAATGTTTCCTGTATAGGGTGAGCTAATGCCAGTAAAGTTATTCCTACAGAGGCTACTCCCCACCTAAGTGCATATGCAAAGTTTATATTTAACATTCATACCAAACAATATTCCAAACAAAGTATAAAGTTTTATGCTGAAATTTCACCATGTCATGCTATGGAATGAGATGAGACTCACTCACGCACATCCACCCGAGCCCTCACCAACTCCCATCACACTATGCAATGTACGTGTAAAAACCTTTATCATTGATGGAATACATCCAATGATCATTTTTGAAATACAAACTATATGTTTATAAAACCAACTCATTTTTAGATGTTTTCCTTCGAATGAATACTTTATATTACAAAATCATGTGTCTTTGTTGGGTATCGAATTCCGGAATCACACCGACTGGCCCTGTACACCATTACACTTTTCCAGAATTTTACCTCAGGGAAGTGTATGAACCAAGTAGCCGGGTTTTTCACCCGAGGGAGTGTCTAGCCCTTCGTGTTATACCCGACATAAGTTTTTCTTATGCAACCATGTGACTCCATTGGATCTTCAATTCCACATTTTCGAGTTCAAATATCAATCACCAAGAGTGGTGTTTGATTAAACCATGCATACACACCCACACTCATGCCTAAGCCCATAAATGTGATGTCAACCTCATGCCCAAAATGCAAGGATGTCAAATGAACAATTTCAATAGTCATGACATATTCATGTGTAATGAATGTCATATAAATTATTTCTATTACATTTCAACAATTACATTTCCAATTTAAATCACCTCATAAGCATATGATTTCAACACACCATAGCATCCAAGCATGTTATTTCAATTTCATCAAAATGACACTTCAATCATTCAAGGCATTTATCAAATCCCCATACAAGGCATAATTTATATAGAAACATAATATGCCCACATAACAGCCCCAAAACAGGCCGCATAACAACCCCAAAATACGCCACATAATAGCTCCAAAATAGTCCACAAAAGAGCCACAAAACAGTCCACAAAAATAGTCCATAAAACAGCCCATAAAACAGTCCCAAAATAGTCATAAAACAGTCTCAAAACAGTCCACAAAATAGTCCATAAAACAGTCCCGTATGAAAACTATAGGCCAGAAATGAACTAGAGTGAGAGGTAACCCTACCTCTTTAAGCGTAAATCGAAGGCTAGAACTTCAAGAACACCAACCAAAACCTCCAAAACTTGATTTTCCCAAAATCTCCTCTTTGGGTCTTCGGTGAAATCCTTCGTTCTTGGTGTGGTTGCGTAGCCCTCGTCGATGTGATCAACTTTAACTCTTGGCTCGACGGATTCCAACGACAAAACTCCGAGAATCGACGAGAGAAAATTTATTTTCTCTCTTTTCTCTCCCTCTTTCTCCCACACATTTAAGGGATGAATTGTAGAGATATTTCTGCTGAAATGTCTGATTTTTAACCCTATTTATAATTTTAAAGACTTGGCTCACATCGAGCCACACGCACCCTACTTGTTCAGGTCCATTTTTCAGCCCGAAACGATTTATTACATTCCAGTTTAAGTTCAAATTAATTTTATTTAAAATTTTATTTAATTATAAGAAAATTTATAAATTTTATTTTTGGGGACCTTTGAAAAGTCATTTGTCACCTAATTATCTCGTAAAACGTGTATAATCTGACTATCTTGAAATTCGATAAAAATTGACAAGACAGCTCAATTTTGCGATACAAATCCAACGGTGAGGTCCGTTATGTCATCCGAGCTCTAGAAAAATATAGATTGTAAACCCGCATTATAGTGATAAATTACCATTTTTTTCTTTTTCTGAAAAAGTTCAAATTTTTCTCAGGTTTCACATAGCGGTTGACCCCATGAAGATCGAGGCCATGATGAAATGGGAACCACCGAGGAATGTGACTGAAATACGTAGTTTCCTGCGATTAGCAAGCTATTACCAGAGATTTGTGGAAGGGTTCTCAAAACTAGCGATGTCAATGACTTGCCTTACGAAAAAGGGGAAAAAATTCTTGTGGACTAAAGAATGTGAACTGTCCTTTCGCACCTTGAAGGAAAGGTTGATGACAGCTCCTATCCTCATTATTCTGAGCAGTGGGGAAGAATATGGTGTATACCGATGTTTCGTTACGAGACTTGGGATGTGTGCTTATGCACAGAGGTAAGGTTGTTGCTTATGGATCGAGACAACTGAAGATCCATGAGAAAAATTATCCTACCTATGACTTAGAGCTTGCAGTTGTGGTTTTTGCTCTTAAGTTGTGGAGGTATTATCTGTATGGAGAAAATTTTCAAGTGTTTTCTGATCATAAGAGCCTCAAGTACATCTTCACACAAAAAGATTTAAATCTTCGGCAAAGAAAGTGGATTGAATATCTAGAAGACTATGAGTTCACACTCAACTACCACCCGAGGAAGACTAATGTAGTAGCAGATGTACTTAGCAAAAAGTCTCGGGGTGAAATCAATGTCCTTGCTGTTAATAGGTGGAAGATGATTGATTCCTTGGAGGAGTTTGATCTATAGGGGGATCGATCGTGCTTATTTAATCTCCTAACCCAACCAATTCTTCAACAAAGGATTATGGAGTTGCAACGATTAGATACAGAGTTGGAAATTATCCGAGGTAGATTGGAGAGGAATGAGATGGTTGAGAACTAGGCAATACATAATGGTGAGTTACAATTTCGTGGGAGACTATGTATACTAAACAATGACTAGGTAAGGGAAAAAGTGTTGGGTGAATGCCATCATTCAAAATTCTCTATACATCCAGGTAGTACCAAGATGTATAGGGACATAAAGCGTCAATATTGGTGGAAAGGGATGAAACAAGATGTGGCCAAGTACGTTGCAAAGTGCGTAGTGTGTCAGTAGGTGAAGATTGAGCATCAAAAACTCAGAGGATTATTACAGTCATTGGCTATACCAAAGTGGAAGTAGGATCACATTACCATGGATTTTGTGTCGGGTTTACCACGGATGTCACGAGGGCATAATGTAATATAGGTCATTGTAGATCGACTCACCAAGTCCGCTCATTTCTTGAGTATGAAGACCACGGATACATTAGAGACCTTGAGCAAGCTATACATTCGTGAGATTATTTGATTACATGGTATTCCACTCTCTATCTTGTCAGATCGTGATTCCTGTTTTGTGGCACAATTTTGGCAAAGTTTACAACGAGCTATGGGGACAGAGTTACACTTTAACACCACCTTTCATCCCCAAACAGATAGCCAATCTGAAAGGGTGATACAAATTTGGGAGGACATGTTACGAGCCTGTGTGTTGGACTTCAAGGGAAGTTGGAGCGATCATTTACCATTGGTGGAATTCGCATACAACAATAGTTTCCAATCTAGCATTGGCATGACACCTTATGAGGCATTGTATGGGAGACCATGTAGGTCCTTGACTTGTTGGCTAGAAGCTGGAGAGAGTAGCCTGTTTGGGCCGAAAATTGTTCGAAAAACTACGGAGAAAATTCAACTTATTCGAGAAAGACTACGCACGGCTCAAAGTAGACAGAAAAGCTATGCGGATAGAAGACCAAGACCATTGGAGTTCCAAGAGGGGGACTATGTGTTCCTTAAGGTGTCACCCAAAAAGGGGGTGTTCAGATTTGGCAAGAAGGAAAAGTTAGCTCCAACCATTTGAGGTGATCAAAACAGTGGGCAAAGTTGCGTATCAACTGTGGTTACCAGCTCAGCTGTCAGGGGTGCATGATGTGTTCCATGTTTCAATGTTAAGAAAATGTCAATTGGATACCATGCATTTCGTGGATTTGGAGGATATTGAAATTCAAGATGGAGCAACATAAGAAGTACAACCGGTGAAGATTCTTGACACCAAGGAGAAGGTGTTTCGCAACAAAGTCATTCAACTGGTGAAAGTCTTGTGGCAACACCATGGAGTAGAGGAAGCTACTTGGGAACCGGAGCTGGAGATGCGCGAGAAGTACCCTCATTTGTTCGCTACTAGAGATAAGTTTCGAGGATGAAACTTTCTTTAAGGAGGGTGGATTGTAAACCCCCACACTTTTATTTTAATATGTAGCAAATAAATATATGAAATTGTTTGTAATCAAACTTGTACCAACTATGTTTGATGTCCAAATGTATGTTGTATAAGTTTGGGTTGATGTTGGAAGGGTTTGAAATGAATTGGAAATTAAAAACAAAGGAAACAGGAAAAACTGAACAAACCGTACCGGTACGCTCTGTAAGTTCTAAAAATTTTAAGTCGCGATATGGGGTCCATTTTTCACCCTTTAAATACATAATGACGCCTTCATTAGCCTCATTTCAACATTTCTAACCCTAGGAAATATTAAATAGGAAGAAAGAGAGGGAAAAACATAAGATCAAAGAGGATTTGCAAATTGGATTGGATCAAAGCTCTAGTTTTTTCATGAACACCAAGGTAGGGGTTTCTCCTATTCTCTTACATTGAGACAATGACTTATATATATGTATTCTTTTGACTCTAAATCATATATGTATGCTATAAAATCTTCGATTCTTGCTATTCTTGCAATTAATACCATGTTTTAAGCATAGTAATGGTTGGATAGCCATTAAATCTCTTTTCTTGGTATGAAACCCTAGTTTTCATGATAAATGAATTTTTCTCTAGATTTTTTTCCTTTGTTCTTAATTTCAAAAAAACTCTAGTACTTTGTATTGAACAACAAATGATATTTGTGATGATCTCTTACTTATTTTCTTAAATTGTGATTTAGTAATGCAAATTGTGGAAATTGGGGATTTTGGATTTCATTGTGATTTGAGAAAATATTGGTGATTACATCTCTTGTATGGTTGTTGTGATGGACTTGAATTGCATATGAGCACTGTCGTAGAGTGTTAGTGGTTAGTCTATCTCAGTGGGAGTGAGATGGTTTCCTAACACTTGTAGTGGTTTGTTGTTTGTGAGAGCAATCACTATTGTTCACATAAGTTCGAGACTGAGGGATGGTATCCCTTTCCTGGGAAGGATTCGTCAATGTCGTGAGAGACGGTATACGTCATTCCTAAAATATTTGGGGATTGTGTGATAGTGGTGGGTGAACGAGGTAGAATCGAGGTGTAGATTTTTGGGAAGCAACCAACATACATAAGAATATGAGATGATGTTATTGCATGATTAAATTGATTTCTTCACTTGTTATTCCTTTCGTTTAACTTATTGCTATTGTATAAACTTGAGATCGAATTGTTCTTGTTTTCTTTCAAAAGCTATGTCTATGATATTTGTAAAATGAGACCGACTGTTTTTCATGCTTTCTAAACCTTGTTTGAGTTTTGGAGAATGTTGCTACAGAGCTTAGTGTTCAACCCCTACAAACAACATATTTTTCAGATTATGTGATAGAAGAGGAGTTAGGAGTAGATGAACAAGCACATTGGGAAACTCCAGTAGAGGGGAACGTGGATCTCAAGGCAGACGTCTAGAGTTATATCTTCTCCTGTTCTAGACTAGGGAATTTATTTTGAGGCTATGTAAAGTCTAACCTTCTGTAATTCCGCTGCAAGTTAAAGTTGATTCTTTTGTATGTAATTATTATGGTTGGACATATTCTTTCGGGATGCTATTGTAAATGTTATATTTGATGAATGAAATGTTTTTTAATGGTGGATTTATTTAGTTGCTCTCACACTGTAAATAATTTAGATTGTCATGCCGTCCAAGGTGGCTTTGGAGGCATTAGAGTTTGGTACTATTTTTTTGCAACTTCTATTAAAGCAAAAAAATAATTTCATCAAAAAAAATAAAAGCATGTAATAACTGTCAGAAAAGTGATCTACAAGCATTTTACTACATTAATTATACGTTGATATAAGTGTATTTTATATTTACCATAAATATACTTTTGGTTAGAAGAATAGAGTAAAACCCGAAAAGGATAAAACAAAAATGTAAAAACAAATCCTACTTTTAAAAAGTCCTCAAAAAAAGTTAAAAAAACAACAAAAGACTTTCAAAAAGTGTAACCAAAAGGTAACTTAAACTTTTGACTGACGGAGTTATAAATAAGTAAATAATTATTTCCTTAAATGTGATACTGGTTCTTGCTTGATACATAATCTTCGACTCCAACCCATAAATTACCATGAAATACTTTGGTAGTCTGTATACAAAGCCTCACTGCTGTTGATCATTTTCCCTCTTTTCCGCACCAAAAAAACAATCGGAATTCCTTGCAGATCTTATAAGCAAACAATAAAATCTCTGGCTAGACAAAAACAACAGAAATGGGTACCATTCCATTCTACATACGGCACAACTATCCACACAGGTAGGCTCCGCCTCACTAATAACGAATTTTCGGATTTGCCTTCACTCTTGATGATGTGTATTGTGTGTATATACATACATATAACACCGTAACTTACATCTGGGTGTCGTCCCTATCAATGACACCCAATGCTTTCTTTTTGTCACGACCAAAATTAAGAGCAAGAATGCTAGAGGAATGCCTCTTCATAGATATCACTTCGTCGCTTCCCCTTGTTGGGGAATGACTGCTAAATTTGCCTACTCTGTCATGCTTTCTTAACGTGTTTTTCAGAGAATCGAAGTCCCGACTCTTACTGATTCCTCTCTGTTTTCTTTTGCTAACATCCTGCAACATCTCCTGGTCTTCAATGCTTAAAATTGGTGACAAAGCATTAGCCGCTCCTTGCACGGGCTGCTGATTTGCTTCCTGGAGGGGTGAATTAATTGGCGTCCTCTTGCCACCGTCTTTTGCGCCAGCCTTCGATTGGCTTATAAAATAGTTAAGCCACAAGACTAGTTCAAGAATTAAGGATTCTGTCTTCTCCCTGTCTGCATGGTGGAGTGTCTCAATCAGAATCGCCTCAATAGGCCCAGCTGGCTTCCGATTTGCTTCAGACCTTTACACAACAATTAAGAACCATATTTTCCTTAAATTACGAGCTTATCTTATTGATTCATGTTGATTTTATTATACAAGGGGGAATTGGAAAATATTTCAGTAACATTAGATGATAGTTGTTACTCACCCTGTTTTTGCCCACTCTCCAACCCAACCAAATCCATGATGAGCTCTTTAAAAATATTGGCAGCAAAAAACAACAAAACACATTATCAAATTAGAGGAGTGAACTGTACATAAGAAGGTTAATGCAGCAAAGGAATAATCAAATAAACTAGAATTAAAGGTTTAGCTATTTGTAAGGAGGTTGGAGATCATACTTTGCTGTGTTTGTGGCAATAGGAACAAGCCAGTGCAAAGTTTTCTCCATCTCAGCTTTGATTTCTGTTATAGTGAGCTGCACATAACAACTTACAAGAATTATAGCAAATATAACAAGCAAATTTTACATCAAGAAACTTTTGACTGAATAAAACAATGAAAAACATTTGACACTTTGAAAAAAAAATTGAAAGAAACTCATTTGCATTAATTTACAAACTTGCCATTTCCTTTCATCCAATTTATTGGAAATGTGACAATAATTTTTTTAACTGGATGAGCCCAAACACACACACAAATTGTCCAACAGGAGCTCAAATCTCCAACCACCTGATCGGAGACAAAGGAGATGCCACTCAAACAAATGCTTGATGGTTATGGAAAATCAAGTTGGGGATTTACGAAAACGAAAAATAGCATGCATGTACTAGAACAACGTCAGGAAGAACCATAACTAAGAGAGTACCTCTTCCTTGACATGAAAAGATTCCAGTTTGGATCTCAAAGAATATTTTACACTAGGAGGCAGGTTCTCGTATAACATATCCCTTGCATTGGGAGGCATAGAACTTGAACGGGCTACCTGATCACTTGAGAAGCACACTCAATGAAAAGCCAGGACCACATGATTTAGGTATTTAAATAAAAAAGAAAGTACACCATGGCATATGGAAGTGCTCTGCAAGTATTCTACATTAATAAACACGTAGGGATAAAATGATACATAAAGCATCCAAAACAACTCGTGCAATTTCACAAGTTATCCTAAAAGTATCATTAGATTTTAATTTGTGGTATTGATCCTTCATATCCACATTAGTGAATGCTTCTATCATATTTTAAATAGCTCATTAAATTTGATGATCTTTCACCAAGACTACAACATTAATTGTCATTGCCAAAAGAAGAATTAATTGGTGCGAAACAAAACAAAATTTAAAAAAAAAAAGAAAAACATTTGCAATGTATTAAACTAATGCGTTGACTTGTTGGAAGAAAGGCCATAATAATGTCTCTAGGTTGATAATACAGATAATATTGAGCATACAAAACAAGAAGAGAGTTCAAAAATTGAACTCTGCTATTTGCTGAAGCATAAAAGCCAAAACTTGCCTGATTTTAAAGAAAAATTCCCAGATTCTGAATAGTAAGGAAATTCAATGGCATTTTCTTAAAGGATGTGTAGATACGCACACTACTCTTTTTCATTCAAACCTTTATACTTGGTAGTTTAGCTTTCTAAAGTCATGACTATGGGTGTGTTTGTTGACTTGTGACATTAGGTACCCTTCCGCTTATGATACATATACATCATAAATATATAAATATATAATAATGTAGAAAGTATAAGGAATTATAGAGCAATATGTCGGAGTTTTACTTTCTAACGATGTTGCTTTCCTACTGTTAGAGATTTCCTTTCTATTTTACTTTCCTACTATGTTCTGCTTTCCTAATATTGTAATGCTCTTTAATATCAATCTAATATAAATAGGTGTTGGCAACACATATCCTACTCACAATATTGTTCCATAATCTCTCTCTCTTCTTCTCCTTCTCTTTCTTTGCCTAAACCCTAATGTTCAATTATTCAAGTTTTAATTGCGTATCAAAGCATTGATCTCAGCCTAATACATTAAAAACTTGTTGGAGCCAGTGGGAGAATTCCAGGTAGGCCATTGTCAGAATCTGACATCATGATGTTGGCATAAACTTTGTTAGATTTGATCGGGAGCAACATGGTTTGATTCGCCATGATTTTCTAAGCATTGTTGTTATTTTGCCATAACTATTTGCAACCGTTTGCATTGACTTTCCGATTTTTTTCATGATTTTCGTGTTTGGGGCTGCTAGAGGCTGAGATTTGCTTGTTTTGAGCACAGTACCCCTTTGTTTTGATACGATTCTACTACATGGTATGTGTCTAAGGCAAAGAAGTATTGCCCAGTAGTTTTTACGATGGTTGAGCAGATTCTTCAAGTTTATTAGGCTCAAAGGACAATTTTTGGGGTTTTTTTTTTATTTACTTTTAGGCAACCGGCATTATTATTCCTTGTTTCTTGGCAAGCTAATGATTTGGATGTACTAAGAAGTCTATGTTTCTCTACTTGAGAGATAAATCTCCGACTAAATCTTGTGGGTGTTGTTTTGGATAACCCATGTTTGTTTGGGTTGATTTGTGAGGGCTTCTTGCTTGTTCAAGGGTTCGGCTACAAAGTAGGATTTCTCAGCTGAGTTGTTCAGCCCCTATTTTGGGTCTATTGAGGTTTGATTCTTGTTCTGCGCTGTTTGTGGATGTATGAGTAGATAGGATTCCTACTTCTGTAATGTGTGTGGGTGAGATTGGTGTATTTGTGGAATAGTGGGTCTTCTGGATTGTTGGGTATTGTTGTTAGCCATTGTGGAGTATTTAATCACCACTCCATTGGTGGTTTCCTCTTGTGTAGAGTTGCATATTGCTCCTATTAATTTTTTTTTTCATGGCCACTCACGTTGATACGAGTAGGGGTAAACTTGGTACTTTCGGTGGTGGTTGTGCGGTGGTGTTGGATGTGGTCCACTCCATAATTCTGCCGGTGGTCTAGGTACAGGTCGTGGTTGCCGTTCTAGCGGCAGTAATCGTTGGAAGTGGAAGTATACTTATTGTTGCGGCAGGGGACATACAAAGCATTATTGTTGGAATAAATATGGGAGACCAACATGTGCTAACCAGGCTTCTGATGATACTTCAAATTCTCAAGTGCATCAAACTTCTATAGATGGTCCAATTGCATCCACTTCTCGCTCTCATGATAATCTTTCTTATCAAATTAGTCAGCTCATCCACTAGTTGTCTACACTTTTTCCATATTTGTCTACTCCTACCTACGGTTTTGCTAATGGAGATAACTTTGGTTGTTGCTACCCAACCTTCTTCGTCCTGTGTTAACCGATTGATCTTTTCAAATATACATAACACTGACGATCTTTGTCATACTCGGTCTATGTCATTAAAATCTAATTAATTTCTTCCTAATTTTTCCTTTACCTTGTTATTTGTGAGTCAATTAACCAAGTTCTTATAGTGTTCAGTAACTTTTTTTGCCATATTCTTATGTTGTTTAGGACCTCAAGGTAAACAAGTTAATTAGTGTGGGGCATGAAAGCAATTCCCTTTACTACTTGGATTCCAGTGGTTTTGTTCTTTCATTAAGTGTTGTCATTTCTCCTGTTCGGTGCCACTTTCGACTGGGTCATCCTTACGTGTAGAAATTGCGTCAAATTATCCATTGTTTGAGTTCTTCTTCTATGTTAGAATGTGAGGCGTTTCAATTAGGCAAGCATCACCATAGTTCTTTTCCTCCAAGTTCTTCAAGCCATCAATCTAGTCCTTTTAATGTTGTCCATTCAGACATTTGGGATCCTATAACGCTCAAAAGTATTTCTAATTTTTAGTATTTTGTAATCTTTGACTTCTCTCGTATGATTTGGTTATTCTTTATGAAAGATTGATCTGAATTGCCAAAGGTCTTTTCCACTTTTTAAAGTTTTAGAACTCTTTCGTATCATTCCATAGCATTTTGAATCATCTCAATCGGAGCTTGGATGAGAGAGTTATGCTCAGATAACGAAATAATGTCGAAATAGTCAAATTAGCTTCATTTTGCATTTAATGTCTTCATTTGCATCCTAAATCAAAATATAAGAAAAATGAGTACTTTAAGGCTTCAAATAAGTATAAAAGGTTTTAAGAAACACCCTTTATCACATTTTATTTGTAAACATCTCAAAACTTCATTAATAGCCGATTCGGATGGGTAAAATAGAAACTTTAGTGTTTCGGGTGTACGTTGACTTGAGTTTTGAGATAAATCATAAAAATACATATTTTTAGGTTAAAATAACATTAAAAATGAATCCGAAACATCAAAAAACCTTAGGGTAGTCATATGAATCAAATTGGAGATTCTTAGTGGCAAAACTGTAAATTTGGAGAAACTCAAAACAGCCTGTGAACAGTGTTTTTCGGGGCTACTATGTTTTAAACTCATTTTCATCACATTTGCTCTTATTTCCTTCACTCCCCTCACACCCCCACACCTCTTGAAACCCTAGAGGGCATTAGAAAAGAAGAAAGAAAGGAAAAAAAATAAGAGATTCAAGGGTAATTCAAGATCAAATATTCTTATTCTTCACTCCAAAGCTAAGGATTCAAGGTAGGAGTTTTCTCTCATTCACTTACATTGAGGCTAGGGTATTTATATATGTATGTTTTAGCTATCAATAGTATATATATATGCTATGGAATCATCCTCTCTTAGGCTTTTTGCAAGGATTACATGTTTTGAACAAAGTAGGGTTTAATACCCATGAAATCTCCTTTCTAGTTTTAAATTCCTAATTTTTGGAGAGTGATGTATTTCCTTCCTAAATGCTTTCTTTATTTTGGATTTCGAAACCTTAGTACTTTGTGTTGGGTAGAAAAATGATGTTATTGTGATCTCATGTATTTTCTTAGTTAGTTGTG
>CAUOFW020001947.1:709740-810615 GCA_963454935.2 Ilex paraguariensis
AAGGATGGTCTTGGAAGAATGGAGAGTTGAGATATGGGGAGAAGCTATGTGTTCCCGATGATTCGTCCCTAAAGGAGGAGATACTTGGGGAGTGTCATCGCTCCAAGTTTGCTATCCACCCCGGTAGCACAAAGATGTATAGGGACATGAAGCGTCAATACTGGTGGAGGGGAATGAAGTGAGATGTGGCCAAGTATGTGGCAAAATGTGCAGTGTGCCAGCAGGTGAAGATTGAGCATCAAAGGCCAGGAGGAGTCCTACAGTCTTTGCCTATTCCAGAGTGGAAGTGGGATCACATCACCATGGACTTCGTGTCGAGTTTACCATGGACGTCGCGCAGGCATAATGCAGTGTGGGTCATTGTGGATAGACTCACCAAGTTTGCTCACTTTTTGGGTATGAAGACCACGGATACATTCGAGACTTTGAGCCAGCTGTATATCCGTGAGATAGTGAGGTTACATGGTGTTCCGCTCTTGATTGTGTCGGATCGTGACTTTAGGTTTGTGGCGAGATTCTGGCAGAGTCTAGAAGAAGCGATGGGGACGGAGTTACACTTCAGTATGGCTTTTTATCCCCAAACGGATGGCCAATCCGAGAGGGTGATACAAATTGTGGAGGATATATTACGCGCTTGCGCGTTGGGCTTCAAGGGGAGTTGGAGCGATTACTTATCGTTGATGGAGTTTGCTTACAACAACAGCTATCAAGAAAGTATTGGGATGACACCGTATGAAGTATTGTATGGAAGACCATGCCGATCACCGACGTGTTGGTTAGAACGCGGCGAGAGTAGTTTGTTTGGACCGGACATTGTTCGAGAAACTACGGAGAAGATTCAACTTATCCGAGAGAGGCTACGGACGGCGCAAAGTAGACAGAAGAGCTATGTGAACCACAGACGAAGACCCTTAGAATTCAAGGTGGGAAACTACGTATTTCTCATGGTGTCACTCAAGAAAGGCGTGTTTCGATTCAGCAAGAAGGGGAAGTTAGCGCTAAGATATACCGGACCGTTTGAGATAATCAAAGCGGTAGGTAAGGCGGCATATCAACTTCGACTACCAGCCCAGCTATCCGGAGTACATGATGTGTTCCACGTGTCCATGTTGAGAAGGTGTCACTCGGATGCAACTCCAATCGTGAACTTGGAGGAGATTGAAATTCAAGACGGAGTAACCTACGAAGAACAACCGGTAAAAATTCTCGATGCCCAGAAAAAAGTGCTTCGCAACAAAGTTATCAGATTGGTGAAGGTTTTGTGGCAACACCATGGAGTGGAGGAAGCTACATGGGAACCGGAGCAAGAAATGTGGGAGAAGTATCCATATTTGTTCGCTACTTGAGGTAAGTTTCGAGGACGAAACTTTCTTTAAAGGGAGTGGATTGTAACACCCCGCATTTTCTTTTATATATGTATATAGATATATAGTAAATAATTGGGATAAAAAAATGTGGATATATGTAGTGATGTGTGTTTGAATTTGGTAGATTGAAAAAGTAGAGATTTAAAATGTTAGTGAAAATAATAGTTGAAATTTGGTTTTAATAATTGAAAATATGAAATTTTAAGTCCTAAAATTTGTATCAAATAGGTTTGGTATNTTCAACTTATCCGAGAGAGGCTACGGACGGCGCAAAGTAGACAGAAGAGCTATGTGAACCACAGACGAAGACCCTTAGAATTCAAGGTGGGAAACTACGTATTTCTCATGGTGTCACTCAAGAAAGGCGTGTTTCGATTCAGCAAGAAGGGGAAGTTAGCGCTAAGATATACCGGACCGTTTGAGATAATCAAAGCGGTAGGTAAGGCGGCATATCAACTTCGACTACCAGCCCAGCTATCCGGAGTACATGATGTGTTCCACGTGTCCATGTTGAGAAGGTGTCACTCGGATGCAACTCCAATCGTGAACTTGGAGGAGATTGAAATTCAAGACGGAGTAACCTACGAAGAACAACCGGTAAAAATTCTCGATGCCCAGAAAAAAGTGCTTCGCAACAAAGTTATCAGATTGGTGAAGGTTTTGTGGCAACACCATGGAGTGGAGGAAGCTACATGGGAACCGGAGCAAGAAATGTGGGAGAAGTATCCATATTTGTTCGCTACTTGAGGTAAGTTTCGAGGACGAAACTTTCTTTAAAGGGAGTGGATTGTAACACCCCGCATTTTCTTTTATATATGTATATAGATATATAGTAAATAATTGGGATAAAAAAATGTGGATATATGTAGTGATGTGTGTTTGAATTTGGTAGATTGAAAAAGTAGAGATTTAAAATGTTAGTGAAAATAATAGTTGAAATTTGGTTTTAATAATTGAAAATATGAAATTTTAAGTCCTAAAATTTGTATCAAATAGGTTTGGTATAGAAATATGTGTTGGAGACGTTTGGGATGGATTTGGTTGGCTTAGGAATGGATTGGAAATGGAAAAGGGACGAAGACAGGCAGTGAATAGTGCACTGCTGCAACTTCAAGCTCGATTTAGACCTTGATGCAGTCAATATCTCTCAAAACTCAAAAAAATGAAAGTTTTAGAACTCTTTCGTATTATTCCATAGCATCTTGAATCATCTCAATCGGAGCTTGGATGAGAGAGTTATGCTCAGATAATGAAATGATGTCGAAATAGTCTAATTAGCTTCGTTTTGCATTTAATGTCTCCATTTGCATCCTAAATCAAACTATAAGAAAAATGAGTACTTTTATGCTTCAAATAAGTATAAAAGGCTTTAAGAAACACCCTTTATCACCTTTTATTTGCAAACATCGCAAAACTTCATTAATAGCCGATTCGGATGGGTAAAATAGAAACTTTAGTGTTTCGGGTGTACGTTAACTTGATTTTTGAGATAAATCATAAGAATAAATATTTTTAGGTTAAAATAACATTAAAAATGAATCCGGAACGTCGAAAAACCTTAGGGTAGTTATATGAATCAAATTAGAGATTCTTAGTGGCAAAACTGTAAATTTGGAGTTTTCTCTCATTTTCATCTCATTTGCTCTCATTTCCTTCACTCCCCTCACACCCCCACACCTCTTGAAACCCTAGAGGGCATTAGAGAAGAAGAAAGAAAGGAAAAAAAATAAGAGATTCAAGGGTAATTCAAGATCAAATATTCTTATTCTTCACTCCAAAGCTAAGGATTCAAGGTAGGAGTTTTCTCTCATTCACTTACATTGAGGCTAGGGTATTTATATATGTATGTTTTAGCTATCAATAGTATATATATATGCTATGGAATCATCCTCTCTTAGGCTTTTTGCAAGGATTACATGTTTTGAACAAAGTAGGGTTTAATACCCATGAAATCTCCTTTCTAGTTTTAAATTCCTAATTTTTGGAGAGTGATGTATTTTCTTCCTAAATGCTTTCTTTATTTTGGATTTCGAAACCTTAGTACTTTGTGTTGGGTAGAAAAATGATGTTATTGTGATCTCATGTATTTTCTTAGTTAGTTGTGGAATTGTTATATGATATATTTTAGAAATTTGGGATAGATGCTTGTAAATTGNCTAAAGGGGGGGTGGAGGTTACCACAAAGTATGCCACCTACCGAAAGAATTGTTAGGAATTGGTTATGACAATTAATGGTTATTATTTGTATGTGGTGCTCATTTATTCATTTAAGTAATGTTTTTAAATAAACTTGAGATCCTTTTTAAATGTCACTGCTTTATTTCAAATTATGTATCTATGTTATGTTAAAATTGAGACTAACCGTTTTAAATGCTTTTCTAAACCTTGTATGGGTTTGGGAGAATTTTTCTACAGAGCTTCGTGCTCACCCTCTATCGCTAACATTTTTCAGATTACCCGCTTGAGGAGGAGGACGTAAGGGTCGAGGAGCCTGCTACTTCGGAGACTCCACGGGACGGGAGTGTGGATCCCGAGGTGGACACATAGAGCGACCTTCTTTCCTTTTGTACTAGACTAAGACATTCTTTTGGAACATTGTGTAGTCTAACTTCTTTTGTTTATTCCGCTGCGTTTCTTTAATTAATTTTTGAGATGTAATAGCCATGACTTGGGCTTATTCTTTTGGATAATGTTGTAAATATTCGTGGATGACAAATGAAGTCTTGTTTCTTAAGGGATTATATTAGTGCTCTCATGATATAAATGGTTTTAGAATGTAATGTTATTTAGGGTGTGTTTTGGGGCGTTACAGTTTAGGAAGGTAAAATTGATGGATTCCGAGACTCTTTCTATTTTTTCGGCTTTGTACTTTATTTATTGTTTTCCATAAATAGGAACCTGAAGCAGTTGCCTCTTGAGGATATGGAAATCTGCTGGATTTTGTACACATGTTGGAGGGACACAGTGATGCAGTTACCGCTGTCAGTATCGTCAGGCCAAGAAATATGGGTAAGATATTATGGATTCACATAAAAATACTATTTAGTTTGGAATTACAACATCAAGAACGTGTTTAAGGTTTTACCAATATAACAAGAGAAAAATTTGGAATTTAATTTTTATAACCTAAACAGTATGGTTTAGCAGGATGCTGTTTCTGTTTAGATTTTTCTTGATTAAATTTCTGTCTTCACTAGATGCTAGAAACAACATATGTGTAGGTGCTTGACAGGGCAATTCCTTAATTTTCAAATGTGATAAACTCTTTATATTGGGCTGGTTCCTTTTCAGCGCCCGCCCTTTCTTTTTTTAGATGTTGAGGCAAGGCAAGCCCCAGGAATATTTAAACATGTAAACAAGTTTATGCGCTCTCTTTGATTAAGCCGTTGTTTATACTTTTCCTCTGTGCTCTATAACAGATTCCTATTATGGATTTTAGAAATTTAGTGCATTTCTATATGCCATCATTGATTTTATTTGTCTGTTGATCTTGTCATGTTGTATTTGCAGCTGTGCAAAGTGGTGCAGATTTACTTTTAGCCACTGCTTCAAAAGATAGGACTTTAAGACTATGGAAGGTAAATGAAGATACTGCTGCTCTTAGAGTTGAGTTCACATTCTCTTCCTTTAAAACTAGACCTTCTTCCTATTAAACGTCCTCTTTCCCTGAAAGTTTGATGTAGAGGATTCCGTGGATCATCCTTCCAAGATTAGAGCTTATTAAGTTTTGCGTGGGCATAATGCCTCTGTGCAAAGTATTGTAGCACAGCCTTCTGGAGATATGGTATTGGCTATTATTACTTACTTTCTTGTTGATAATGATTGTATACACAATGTTGAATGTGTGAAAATTATCTTCATGCACTTCCTCCTTTTTATTACGTTTTCCATGTGTGTTCTGGTTCTTAGGACTGTAGAATTAATCTATGGTTGGCAAATGAGTTTGATGCAGAAGGTGACCTAGTGTCAATCAAGAAGAGAAGAAAGGATACAGAAAATGAGGACTCTCAATCAGAGGTATAAAATCTTTTGTACTTCCAAAGTTGGAATTTGCCATGGAATTGAATTGTTTTTGGTTTCCAAGAATGTTATTCATACTTCGGTATAAATACTTGAAATGAAGCTTAATTGGTTGTAATGAACTTGGAATCCTCATTGAAGTTGAATATGAAGAATGTAAATTATGATGTTTGGATTCAGTTACCCTTTCCTAGGTTGGGTTCAAGGTTAGATATGTAAGTATCACTAGAAATGTTATCTGAAAGAAATGTCATGATTCTTTGCAGTGTACACGACATAACCTCGGAGTAGATTTTTCTTCATATGCTATGAACAATAGGATGGATAATGGTTCAGGGCACTGCAAAACATGATGAGGCAGTTTAATTTGATGGGTGGCCTGAGCAATGCATTGGCTTATGAGTACTTTTACAAGAAGTTGAATAAATTGTTCTCTAGGACTGTTTCGTAGAGATTAGCTTCATAACCCAAGATTCGACCCTGATGGATAACCATTAACATTTAGATTTCCTTTCTTTGGTTGCTAGAAGAAGAAGAAAGAAAATTGTAGGTTAGGATGAGGGGAGAGGGAACAGTCAATACAACTATGGAGTGTTTGTAAAAACTCTTTTTGTTTTCATATGGATGTATTGAAGCTTGCCAACATAATATTCATAGTGGCAACTAATCTTGCTTGAATTACTAAGCAGTAGCTAGACTTAGGTTAATTTATATGAATGCCAAAAGTACGTAGAGCATCTTGATTCGTGAATATTGAGAGGGTTCTGATATAAGCAAAATGCAAAAAATATTTTCTTTTAAAGAGTTATAAGATAATGCTTAGATAGGTTTTTAGGATTTGAATTTATCGATAACTTCTTCCTGCTAAAATTGCTCAGTATGTGCATATACTTTGGGGTAAATGTGTAATGAACTAATCTGTCATTAATTGTATTTTTGTTCCATATGAAGCTGCTTTGCTTACTAAGAGTCTTCCGGGGTCATGCATGGAGGAGCCGTATCTACACTTGTAGGGCATACACAATGTGTATCTTCCATGGTTTGGCCACAACACGGAACTATTTATTCTGCATCATGGTATCATTCAATTAGAAGATGGGATGTTGAAACAGGCAAAGATTTACTAAACATGGTATGTGGGATCAGCTAGCTTTTTTTTTTTTAAAGCATTGAAGCACTTTTATATGACAACAACTTTTGGCAGTCCCAATGAAAAATCTTCTGATTTTTTTCAACCAAAATCAGATGATAACCTCTTCTCTATTCATACAGTATTGTGGTAAAGTCATCAACTACCTTGATGTTGGAGGTAAAAGTTCTGCCCTCATTGCTGTTGGTGGTTCTGACCCTATCCTTAGGATATGGGATCCTTCCAAACCAGGTTCTCTCTCTCTCTCTCTTATGCGCGCCCAGACAGGCACGATGCACCCATTCACTTCTATTTTCACATGCTCACGTGTGGGTGTGTATGAACAAACACCAACACTGGTGCCCGTGTTCATGCACACATGGTCATGTATGTGCCCATGAATGGACTCACTCATATTAATAATCCCGTCTCACGTTAAATATATTGTTTTGGTAGGTACTCTTGCACCTGTATTTCAGTTCTCATCGCATGCATCCTGGATATCAGCTTGCAAGTGGCATGATAAGTCATGGTTTCACTTGGTTTCTGCATCTTATGATGGGAAAGTAATGTTGTGGGATCTCAGAACCGTGGTATCTCATTTACTTTGTGTTGTTTAATTCATTATTTTCATATGCATGGATTAAAATGAGATTGATCTTTGAATGATATAATTTTCTGTTGCAGTGGCCACTGGCCGTCATTAATTCACACAAGGATAAGGTATTCCTTTTTCTTTTCCATGATTATGGTGATATTACAGTATTTAGAAATTGAATTCATTAATTCTTATAAGTCCTTGCCTTTATCGAATTTAGGTATTATGTGTTGACTGGTGGAAAGATGACTATGTGATAAGCGGTGGGGTAGATTCGAAGCTTTGCATTTCTTCTGAAATTTCAGTGCAGTGACAGGTATTATTCATGTTGGGGTGATTGGTTGTACTAGATTAAATGTTTTACTGTATTGTTTATGCAAATATTGAAGGAATAGAATGTGAAAGAGATTTGAAACAGGAAAGGAAAAGGAAAGTGAGCACAAAGATATACGTGCTTCGGCACATATATCTAGTGCCTACATCCACAGACTACATGCCCTATGTTTAATGTATTATTGGGTGTACTTTGTATGCATAGAACTCGATCCTACTAATAGGGTGAGAAAAGAAGAAGTACAATAAAGATTGACTATTAGACATGTTTATCATCATCTATATTTATTCGCATTATATTGATTGCCCCTCCCTTCTTGCCCATTTTTTTTTAAATTTTTTGGTTGTTCAATTTGGAGTGTGGGTTCCTTTCCAAAAAAAAAAACATTGGAATGTGTGTGGGTTGTTTTTTTCGTTCGCTGTGTGTGTGTGTGTGTGTGGGGAGGGGGGGAGGGTGTTGTATGTTACTGATAGGAGTGGGATTAGAAGGAAAATGCTATACTTACTAAATTTTCTTACCAAATCTTCCATCTCAAACGATGTGGCATAATCTCTATCATTGAACATTAATGAGACACACTCATCTAATGGTGAAAAACTGTGCCACATCATTTGGGATGGAGATTTGATAACAAAATTTGGTAAGCATAGCAGTACCCAAATTAGAATCTTTGTACGGATGGCACAGATGGAGAAATATGGTTGTTGTTTCTTATTTGGGTCTGACTCTCCTCTCCTCCATTGAACTTGGCAATCATTCCTATTTATACCCCGGGGGTTCACCTGCTTTAGGTGCCCAGAAGCATTTGCTTTGAATCCTGTAATTTTTTTTGGATAAATCAATTAAAAAAAATGTTGATAGGTGATAGGTCTTACATTATTTATTTATATACTTTTTAATTTATTTTAGGAGAAAAGATGAAAAAATTTGTCTGTCATCTTTTGAAACTTGGTTATTCCCATGTCCTTTTGACTGATTTGATGTGAAACCCGCCAAAATAACGAGAACCAACAACAAAAGGAACCCAAGATCGTTTTATGATCAAATTTGATGATAAAAATGATAGATGGTTTGAAGCCTCGGAGAAGGAGGATTTGTTCTCTCCAAGCATGGGAAGACCAGACTTGGATTGAACTTGCTTGTTGAAGTGGGCAAACCATCTCCAATCATTCCAATTCAGTTCACACATGCTGAGGGAGAGAGGATGGACAAAAATTAGTGAGTCTTATACCATTATTCAAGTTTTACATGCTTTTAGAGAAAGAAACTCCAAGGTTGAAGATAAAGTTTTAGAGAGAAAAAGTTGGGTTTTTATAATTGCTTCACCATTTTCATTGTGGCAAGCTTTATTTTAATTGTAATCTTTCCCTCTTACACTCTAATCTCTTTTATTCAAGTTGTAATCAAGCTTAGCTAAATGTTCTTGCATTTTCATTTCTACATTTGGGTATTTCCTCTTCAAGCTTTGTATTTTAGGTATGAATGACTTTGCTCTTATAGTTTAAACATTTTCTTGCAGCAATACAAGTTTCATGTTTCATTCCACTACCATGTGTCTTTACATTATGTTTGTTGTTACCTTTACTATGAGTAGCTAAACTTTTAGTTGACTAATCCAATGAGAATTTTCTCTTTGGGTATGTGAAATCGGCTCTCTTTCATTTTTCTTCGTAGTATAAAGTGTTGAGTTTGACTAGGTTGAGTGCGGACGTGGTTGTGGGCTCTTGATACACCATAGACTTGTCACAGGGTATGCTTTTCTCCAACACAACCACATTAGTCTCTCACTTCTTATGAATCAATCAAACACTAAGACACCATTAGTTGAATAAATGAAGTCAATTTGGCATTTCCATTTGAATGACCTCTATGAATTATCCAATCTTATTTTTTTGCATATTTCTCAAAACATAACTCACCAAAACACAATTTACATGATTTTCCAATTTTCATTTCTTTACAAATCATCCTTAAAAAGCATTTGACCTTTCCTTCCCTGAGGAGACGATCTTGGAATACCTATTCCAAGTAAAACACGACATTGAAAGTCTCTCTACGCTTAGCGAGCACTTTTGCGCACACACATTTTTGTTCATCCACACAATTTTTTTTGCATTGAACCTGAGGGAGAGTGACACTCACCAATTCTATAAGTCTTATACACATAATTCAGGATCGAGTTGGAAGTTAGGAAAAACCATCCAGCACATTGCATGTTTGAGTTCTCATTTCATAGCATGGCATAGAATTGTGATATTCATTTATGAAATTCATATGTTTGAATGGATCTTTAACATGATGTTTGCATGTGACATTTCATATGCATGTAGGTTGAGAGGTGATCTACATAGGAGATACCCTATTGAGCATAGTTTACCTTTTGTGGGAATATATTTCAGGTACTAAAAAGACATCTGCACGAGGCCCTAACTTGGGCCTACTTTGATTATAGAGTTGTACTGTGGCTCTTATTTTTGATGTTTTGGTTTTTGTTTCATTATGTTGGCCTTGCATAAATTTCTTAAACAAAACTTGTATTTGAATTGAGGCATATATATGAGACTCTTTTTGACATTTATTCTTTTATGAATGATTTTATGTATAGATGATGGCTGTGGATTAGTAATCAATTCTATCTGATTGAATATTGATGAATGGATCCGGTGTGGTCAATATTGTATAAATACACAGGTTGTGTATTTGGTAGACCTCCCCATACAAAGGATACTTTGCCCAAATTTTGTTAAACTATGGATCCTGGTAAATGGGCCTAACGGCGTGGTATCGGGTTATACGGTATTCACGGGTATTCCATAGGTTGATGGGTGATCAATGGATTCAACAAGATCCCTGGGAATCAGGGCACCATTGCTTGGTATCAGAGCCTAGGTTCTTGATTTACCTAAGGCTTGGGAGGCATGAGTCTTGGTGATTGCATCCATTGAGCATTGCATATTACATGTGATGTGTGTTATATGCTTTATGTGAATTATATGCATGATTAAATTTATATAGGAATCAGACACTAGGATAAAAGAACATAACATTAGAGTTAAAAAGGAAAAATGGTAGGAATTTGGGTATTCCTACAAGTAGGAAGAGCTTTTGTGGCATGACCTACCGGTACAATGGTAGGTATCTACTGGTAGGAAGAGATTTTGGGGCTTGACCTACCGATAGGGGTATAGGAATCTACCGGTAGGAAGAACTTATGTGACCCTATCTATCGGTAGGAAAGATAAGAGGAACCGGTAGCTCCACATTCTATGTTGGAACCTACTGGTTGGTTGGTAATCAACCTACTAGTAGAACAACTTTCTATTTGGGAACCAACCGGTAGGTGGACATAAACTTACTGTTAGAACAAGAGAAAATTTTTCAAAATTTTTTTTCTACAATCTTAACTTTTGATCCCCAACACGGATGCTAAGTTAGCTGTCTATTTTTTTTTCTACCAACCACCACCACTGGTCTTCAATCAATAGGCCTTCGTGATGGCGATGGATAGTATGGCTGCAAACCAGGTTCAGGCGAGCGGTAATGTGAGCCAAGGAGGCTCAAGTGACTTGCAAAATTTTAAGGCACACAAACCACCAACTTTTGAGGGATGAGTGCATCTGATAGTAGCCAACCATTGGTTCCAGCAGGTGGATAAGATCTTCGATGCCACTGAGCTAAGTGCTTGATTGTGATTCACCCTAATCTTCAAACATGAACCCGGACTATGTGTGTAAGGCTTATAGAAGTTAGTGAGTGTCAGTCTCCCTCGGGTTTCATGCAAGAAAAGGGGAAAATCGTGTGTGGATGAACAAAAATGTGTGTGTGTGCAAAAGTGCTTCCCAAGCGAAGAGAGTCTTGTAATATCATGTTTTACTTGGAATGAGTATTCCAAGATTGTCTCCTCAGGGAAGAAAGGTCAAATTATTGTGGAGGGTGATTTGTGAGGAAATGAAAAGTGTAAAATCTTGTGAGTTTTGTGTTTTGGTGAGTGGAGTTTAGATAAAATGCAAGAAAATAAAGTTGGCTAATCCAAAGAGGTCATTTCAATGAAAATTCTAAATCAAATCAATTCATTCAACCAATGGTGCCTAGGTGTTTGATTGATTCGTAGCAAATGAGGGGCTAATGTGGAGGTGTAGTTTCAAGCATACCCCGTGACAAGTCTACAATGTATCAAGAGCTTACAACCATGTTCACACTCAACGTAGTCAAACCAAACACTTTACACTGCAAGGAAGAATGAAGAAGAGTTGATTTAGCATGCCCAAGAAGAAATTTCCCTTGGACTAGCCAACTAAAAGCTTAGCTATTGTAACACTTCAAAACACACTCTAGACGGCATTACATTCTAAAACCATTCATATCATGAGAGCACTAATATAATCCCTTAAGAAACAAGACTTCATTTGTCATCCACGAATATTTACAACATTATCCAAAAGAATAAGCCCAAGTCATGGCTATTACATCTCAAAAATTAATTAAAGAAGCGCAGCGAAATAAACAAAAGAAGCTAGACTACACAATGTTCCAAAAGAATGTCCTAGTCTAGTATAAAAGGAAATGAGATCGCTCTATCCATCCACCTCGGGATCCACACTCCCATCTAGTGGAGTCTCCCCAGTAACGGGCTCCTCGACCCTTACGTAGTCCTCCTCAAGTGGGTAATCTGAAAAATGTTAGCGATAGGGGGTGAGCATGAAGCTCTGTAGAAAAATTCTCCCAAACTCATACAAGTTTTAAAAAAATATTTAAAACGGTCGGTCTCAATTTTAACATAACATAGATACATAATTTGAATTAAAGCAATGACACTTAAAAAGGATCTCAAATTTATTTAAAAACATTACTTAAATGAATAAATGAGCACCACATACAATTAATAACTATTAATTGTCATAACTAATTCCCAACAATTCTTTCGGTAGCTGGCATACTTTGTGGTAACCTCCATTCCCCTTTAGGTCACCTTTGATTCTCAAGCATACTTACCGGGAATCTCTTGAGAATGGATGAACATCCTTACATGGAATCTCTCACCAATCATTACATTGTTTCCCAAACGTCCTTACCGGCAACCTCTTGGGAAGGGGTGAGCATCCTTGCAAAGAACCTCTCACTCATGTGCATCACAAACAACCCAACCAAGCATACAATTCCAACATTTATCTCAATTTACAAGCATCTATCCAAAATCCCCAAAATATATCATGTAACAATTCCACAACCAACTAAGAAAATACATGAGATCACAATAACATCATTTTTCTACCCAACACAAAGCACTATGGTTTCAAAATTCATAATAAAGAAAACATTTAGGAAGTAAATACATAACTCTCTAAAAATTAAGGTTTTAAAACTAGAAAGGAGATTTCATGGGTATTAAACCATATTTTGTTAAAAACATGTAATTCTTGCAAAAAGCCTAAGAAAGGATGATTCCATAGCATATATATATACCATTGATAGCCAAAACATACATATATAAATACTCTAGCATCAATGTAAGTGAATGAGAGAAAACTCCTTCCTTGAATCCTTAGTTTGTAGGAAAAACTTGAGCTTTGATCTTGAATCTACCCTTAAATCTCTTGTTTTTTCCTTCCTTTCTTCCTCTCTAATGCTCTCTAGGGTTCCAAGAGGTGTGGGGGGAGAGTGGAGTGAAAGAAATGAGGGAAAATGAGATGAAAATGGGGTTTAAAACACCTTAGCCTCGAAATTCACTGTTCACAGCCTGTTTTGATTCTGTTCAAAATTACTGTTTTACCACTATGAATCTCCAATTTGATCCATATGACTACCTTAAGGTTTTTCGACGTTTCGGATTCATTTTTTATGTTATTTTAACCTAAAAATATTTATTTTTATGATTTATCTCAAAATCAAAGTCAACGTACACCCGAAACACTAAAATTTATATTTTACCCATCCGAATCGACTATTAATGAAGTTTTGTGTTGTTTGCAGATAAAAAGGTGATAAAGGGTGCTTCTTAAAGCCTTTTATACTTATTTGAAGCCTAAATGTACTCATTATTCTTATATTTTGATTTAAGATGCAAATAGAGACGTTAAATACAAAACGAAGCTAATTAGACTTTTTTGACATCGCTTCGTTATCTGGACATAACTCTCTCATCCGAGTTCCAATTGAGATGCTTCAAGATGCTATGGAATGATACGAAAGAGCTCTAAAACTTTCATGTTTTGAGTTTTGATAGATATTGACTGCATCAAGGTCTAAATCGGACTTGAAGTTGCAGCCAGTGCACTGTTCAAGCTAATTGGGCAGTTTTGACATCATTTCGTTATCTGGGCATAATTCTCTCATCTGAGCTCCGACTGAGATGATGCAAGATGCTATGAAATTCTAAGAAAGAGCTCTACAACTTTCATGTTTTGAGGTTTGAGAGATATTGACTGCATCAAGGTTGAAATCGGACTTGAAGTTACAGTCAGTGCACTGTTCACTTCCTGTTTCATCCCTTTTCCTTTTCCAATCCATTCCTAAGCCAACCAAATCCATCTCAAACCTCTCCAACACATATTTTTACACTAAACCTATTTAATACAAGTTTTAGGACCTAAAATTTCATATTTTCACTTATTAAAATTAAATTTCAACTATTATTTTCACTAACATTTTAGATCTCTTCTTTTTCAAGGTACCAAATTCAAACACACAGCACTACACATCCACATTTTTACCCCAATTATCTACTATATATCTGTATACATATATAAAAGAAAATGCGGGGTGTTATCATCCACCCCCTTAAAGAAAATTTCGTCCTCGAACTTACCTCAAGTAGCGAACAAATATAGATACTTTTCCCGCACTTCTTGCTTCGGTTCCCATGTAGCTTCCTCCACTCCATGGTGTTGCCACGAAACCTTCACCAATCTGATAACTTTGTTGCGAAACACTTTTTCCTGGGCGTCGAGAATTTCTACCGGTTGTTCTTCGTAGGTTGCTCCGTCTTGAATTTCAATCTCCTCCAAGTTTACGACTGGAGTTGCATTCGAGTGACACCTTCTCAACATGGATATGTGGAACACATCATGTACTCTGGATAGCTGGGCTGGTAGTCGAAGTTGATATGCCGCCTTGCCTACCGCTTTGATTACCTTAAACGGTCCGGTATATCTTGGTGCTACCTTTCCCTTCTTGCCGAATCGAAACACACCCTTCTTGGGTGACACCTTGAGAAATACGTAGTCTCCCACTTTGAATTCTAAGGGTTTTCGTCTGTGGTCCGTATAGCTCTTTTGTCTACTTTGCGCCGTCCGTAGCCTTTCTCGGATGAGTTAAATCTTCTTCGTAGTTTCTTGAACAATGTCTGGTCCAAACAAACTACTCTCGCCGGCTTCTAGCAAACACGTCGGTGATCGGCATGGTCTTCCATACAATGCTTCATACGATGCCATCCCAATACTTTCATAATAGTTGTTGTTGTAAGCAAACTCTACCAATGGTAAGTGGTCGCTCCAACTCCCATTGAAGTTCAACGCACAAGTGTGTAACATATCCTCTACAATCTGTATCACCCTCTCAGATTGGCCATCCGTTTGGGGATGAAAAGTCGTACTGAAGTGTAACTCCGTCTCCATCGTTTGTTGTAGACTCTGCCAGAATCTCGCCACAAACCTAGAGTCACGATCTGACACAATCGAGAGCGGAACGCCGTGTAACCTCACTATCTCACGGATATATAGCTGGCTCAAAGTCTCGAATGTATCCGTGGTCTTCATACCGAAAAAGTGAGCGGACTTGGTGAGTCTATCCACAATGACCCACACTGCATTATGCCCGCGCGACGTCCGTGGTAAACCCGACACGAAGTCCATGGTGATGTGATCCCACTTCCACTCTAGAATAGGCAAAGATTGTAGGACTCCTCCTGGCCTTTGATGCTCAATCTTCACCTGCTGGCACACTGCACATTTTGTCACGTACTTGGCCACATCTCGCTTCATTCCCCTCCACCAGTATTGACGCTTCATGTCCCTATACATCTTTGTGCTACCAGGGTGGATAGCAAACTTAGAGCAATGACACTATCCCAGTATCTCCTCCTTTAGGGACGAATCATCGGGAACACATACCTTCTCCCCATATCTCAACTCTCCATTCTTCCAAGACCATCCTTCAATCGCTTCTCCATTCTCCAATCGGGCTCTAATCCAATCGAGTTCTGAATCCAGGCATTGCAACTCCACTACACGTCGTCGAAGCGTCAGTTGAGCTACAAGGTTGAATAGATATGGTTGATATTCCGGTCCATCCACCAATAGATCGTACTCCTCCAATGCATCAATCATTTTTCACCTATTTATCGCAAGAAAATTGATTTCATCCCGAGACTTCCTGCTAAGAGCATCAACAACTACATTGGCCTTCTCCGGATGATAGTTGAGCGTGAACTCATAATCTTCCAATTACTCAATCCATCTTCTTTGCTGGAGATTCAAGTCTTTTTGTGTGAAGATATACTTGAGGCTTTTATGGTCCGAGAACACTTAAAATTTCTCCCCGTATAAATAACATATCCACAACTTAAGAGCAAACACCACTATAGCCAGCTTCAAGTCGTGTGTGGGATAATTCTACTCATACACCTTGAGTTGCCTCGAGCCATAAGCCACTACCTTCCTTCCTTGCATTAGAACGCATCCCAAGCCTCGTAGTGAAGTATCGGTGTAGACATCGTAGCCTTCCCCACTGCCCGAAATAATGAGGATAGGTGCCATCGTCAACTTCTCCTTCAAGGTGCGAAAATCTAGTTCACACGCTCAAGTCAACAAAAATTTCTTCCCCTTCTTTGTAAGGCGAGTCATCGGCATCGCAAGCTTGGAGAACCCTTCCACAAACCTACGATAGTAGCCGGCTAACCCCAGGAAATTCAGTTTTTCCGTTACGTTCTTCGGTGGTTCCCATTTCATCACGGCCTAAATCTTTGCGGGATCAACTGCTACTCCTTGCTCGGACACAACATGGCCAAGGAACTTCACTTCTTTCATCCAAAACTCACACTTGCTCATCTTCGCATATAACTTATGTTCTCTCAATGTTTGTATAACAATAGAGAGATGACGAACATGTTCCTCCTGAGTCTGAGAGTAAATCAATATGTCATCAATAAACACGATGACAAATTGATCGAGGTAAGGCCGGAAGACTCTGTGCATCAAATCCATGAAGGCTGCGGGGGCATTAGTCAATGCGAACGGCATCACCGTATACTCGAAATGACCATACCGGGTACGAAAAGCAGTCTTAGGAATATCCTCCTCTTTAATTCGCAACTGATGATACCCTGTGCGAAGATCAATCTTGGAGTAATACTTCAAACCCTTCAACTGATCAAAGAAGTCATCAATTCTCGGTAACAGAAACTTATTCTTCACGGTAACCTGATTCAACCTCTGGTAATCCGTGCACAACCGTAGAGTCTCATCCATTTTCTTCACAAATAGGATCGAGGCTCCCCAAGGTGAAGTGCTTAAACGGATAAACCCAATCGCCAACAAGTGATCCAACTACTTCCTTTGCTCTTTCAACTCCAAAGGTGCCATTCGGTAGGGAGCAATGGATATGGGTTCGGTTCCCGGATAGAGATCGATCTTGAACTCAATTTTTCTATGTGGCGATAATTCGGATAATTCCTCAGGAAAAATATCCGGAAACTCCGATACAATTAACACCACATCCGTATGGATTTTATCCCTGTCATCTCCCATCAAGCTAACTAAGAAACTCAAATGCCTTCCCAATTTCACTTTTAAGAATCTACTACTCGTAGTAGAAAATGGATGGGAAGAATCTCGGTTATTCACAAAACTGAAAATGACTCCTCCCGGCAACTGAAATATAATCCGCTTACAAAAATAATCCATTATTGCCCAGAAAGCGGACAACAAGTTCATCCCAAAAATCACATCATACCCCTTTATCTCTAAAACAATCAAATCCACAATCAATTCATGCTCCCCAATGCGAAACACGCAACCCTTGCAGACTCGGCTAGTATCTAACCGTTCCCCCGTGGACAAGCTAATGTTCATAACATGCTCTAGTTTCGCGAAACTCAATCCCAAATTAAGTACATATGTCTTGCGTATGAGTATGTTGCATCGGGGTCAAATAATATTTGGGCCCAAGAATTATAAATAAGGACGATACCTTCCACAATGGCATTGAAAATGTCCTCCTCCGGCTGAGTCAAAGCAAATACTCGCCCTTGGTTGGGAGCTTGTATCGGTCGATGCGGTGCAGGCCTCGGTGGTGGTGGTTGGGCTGCTGATACCTGTCTGGCGGTCTGGATAGGCCTCTGAGGTAGAAAAATTGGGCAATGCATCCAAATATGTCCCACACCTCCGCATGCAAAGTAGGATCGTGGGATAATACCAGCTCTAGTCTGAGTGTCTCCCTCTCCTCGGGCTATCAAAAGTTGCTGTTCATCNTTCGGTAGGGAGCAATGGATATGGGTTCGGTTCCCGGATAGAGATCGATCTTGAACTCAATTTTTCTATGTGGCGATAATTCGGATAATTCCTCAGGAAAAATATCCGGAAACTCCGATACAATTAACACCACATCCGTATGGATTTTATCCCTGTCATCTCCCATCAAGCTAACTAAGAAACTCAAATGCCTTCCCAATTTCACTTTTAAGAATCTACTACTCGTAGTAGAAAATGGATGGGAAGAATCTCGGTTATTCACAAAACTGAAAATGACTCCTCCCGGCAACTGAAATATAATCCGCTTACAAAAATAATCCATTATTGCCCAGAAAGCGGACAACAAGTTCATCCCAAAAATCACATCATACCCCTTTATCTCTAAAACAATCAAATCCACAATCAATTCATGCTCCCCAATGCGAAACACGCAACCCTTGCAGACTCGGCTAGTATCTAACCGTTCCCCCGTGGACAAGCTAATGTTCATAACATGCTCTAGTTTCGCGAAACTCAATCCCAAATTAAGTACATATGTCTTGCGTATGAGTATGTTGCATCGGGGTCAAATAATATTTGGGCCCAAGAATTATAAATAAGGACGATACCTTCCACAATGGCATTGAAAATGTCCTCCTCCGGCTGAGTCAAAGCAAATACTCGCCCTTGGTTGGGAGCTTGTATCGGTCGATGCGGTGCAGGCCTCGGTGGTGGTGGTTGGGCTGCTGATACCTGTCTGGCGGTCTGGATAGGCCTCTGAGGTAGAAAAATTGGGCAATGCATCCAAATATGTCCCACACCTCCGCATGCAAAGTAGGATCGTGGGATAATACCAGCTCTAGTCTGAGTGTCTCCCTCTCCTCGGGCTATCAAAAGTTGCTGTTCATCTGTCTAGTCTGGGCGACGGTATGGTGTCGGTCTCTGTGCCCCACTAGTGCTAGCACCCGTCTGGATCCGACCTCCTCTCGAGAAGCCCTGTTGTCGCTGGCTATCTTCCATGTCTCTCTCTACCAGTGCAGCTCTGTCCACCAAGTCCCTAAAATCACGGATCCTGAGAGCCACCAACTTCTCCCTAATGATCGGCCTCAGACCCTGCTCGAAACGCTTGGTCCTGTCGGCCTTAGTAGATATAAATCCCGTAGTATAATGGGAGAGCTTGTCGACCCACATCTCATACTCAGCCACGGTCATACTACCTTGTCGTAGTGCAAGAAAATCCACCTTCATTCGGTCTCTGACCGATTCAGGGAAGTACTTATTTTGGAAAAGTTGATTGAACTCTTCCCAAGGAGTGTGTCGGTGTCCCTTCTCCTCTTTATGGCATCCCACCAATAATCAGCCTCCCCTTCAAATAGGTAGGTCGCCAAACCAACTCTCAACTCCTTGGCAACTCCCATGCCGTCACAGATCTTCTTCACTCGACGGATTCATCTATCCGCCTCCAAAGGATTGGAGCTCCCTTGGAAATTGGGTGGTCGTTGTCTTAAGAATTCCCGAAGAGCTATCACCCTTCGGTCTCCGTTCCCATTGCCCGGTACTTGAGCGAGAGGATGAGCTCCACCATTGTGGTTGTTGTTACCATTTTTGTTTTGTACTAAAGTGGTGAGCTCCCTCAAGCAATGGTAAATGCCTTGCATGGCATCTGGAGGTGGTGGATTCGCTTGACCTCCACGGCCATGCCAACGTCCGCGTCCCCGTCCTTGTTTGCCGTTCAGCCTGCACTTCAATTCACAACTTAGTTCATGGATGTACAGGACATCCTAAATATTAGGTTAAGCTAAGGCATAGAACGTGTATAAAATTTCACTCAAGGATTTGATTCACCCTAATCCTAAAGCTCTAGAGGTGATTCCATAACCTACAGCTCCCATGTAAGACCTAAAGCTTAAGTTCTGATATCAACTTTGTAACACCCCAAAACACACCCTAGACAATATTACATTCTAAAACTAGTCATATCATGAGAGCACTAATATAATCCCTTAAGAAACAAGACTTCATTTGTCATCCATGAATATTTACAACATTATCCAAAAGAATAAGTCAAAGTCATGACTATTACATATCAAAAATTAATTAAAGAAGCGCAACGGAATAAACAAAAGAAGCTAAACTACACAATATTCCAAAAGAATGTCTTAGTCTAGTACAAAAGGAAAGGAGGTCGCTCTATGCGTCCACCTCGGGATCCACACTCCCGTCCAGTGGAGTCTCCCAAGTAGTGGGCTCCTCGACTCTTATGTCCTCCTCCTCAAGCGAGTAATCTGAAAAATGTTAGCGATAGGGGGGTGAGCACGAATTTCTGTAGAAAAATTCTCCCAAACTCATACAAGATTTAGAAAAGCATGTAAAACGATCAGTCTCAATTTTAATATAACATAGACACATAATTTGAAATAAAGCAGTGACATTTAAAAAGGATCTCAAATTTATTTAAAAACATTAGTTAAATGAATAAATGAGCACCACATACAAATAATAACCATTAATTGTTATAACCAATTCCCAAAGATTCTTTCGGTAGGTGGCATACTTTGTGATAACCTCCACCCCCCTTTAGGTCACTTTTGACTCTCAAGCATCCTTACCGGGAACCTCTTGAGAATGGATGAACATCCTTACATGGAACCTCTCACCAATCACTACATTGTTTCCCAAGCTTCCTTACCAGAAACCTCTTGGGAAGGGGTAAGCATCCTTATAAGGAACCTCTCACTCTTGTGCATCACAAACAACCCAACCAAGAATACAATTCCAACATTTATCTCAATTTACAAGCATCTATCCAAAATCCCTAAAATATATTATGTAACAATTCCACAACCAACTAAGAAAATACATGAGATCACAATAACATCATTTNCATCTAACTAAAATCCCTAAAATATATTATGTAACAATTCCACAACCAACTAAGAAAATACATGAGATCACAATAACATCATTTTTCTACCCAACACAAAGCATTAAGAAAACATTTAGGAAGAAAATACATCACTCTCCAAAAATTAGGGTTTCAAAACTAGAAAGGAGATTTCTTGGGTATTAAACTCTACTTTGTTCAAAACATGTAATCCTTGCAAAAAATCTAAGAGAGGATGATTCCATAGCATATATATATACCATTGATAGCCAAAACATACATATATAAATACCCTACCCTCAATGTAAGTGAATGAGAGAAAATCCATTCCTTGAATCCTTAGTTTGTAGGAAAAACTTAAGCTTTGATATTGATTATATCCTTAAATCTCTTATTTTTCCTTCCTTTCTTCCTCTCTAATGCTCTCTAGGGTTGCAAGAGGTGTGGGTTGAGAGTGGAGTGAAAGAAATGAGGGCAAATGGGATGAAAATGGGGTTTAAAACACCTCAGCCCCGAAATTCACTGTTCACGGCATATTTTGGTTTTCTCCAAAATAACGGTTTTACCACTAAGAATCTCCAATTTGATCCATATGACTACTCTAAGATTTTTCGATGTTCCGAATTCATTTTTAATGTTATTTTAACCTAATAATATTTATTTTTATGATTTATCTCAAAACCAAAGTCAACGTAAACCCGAAACACTAAAGTTTCTATTTTACCCATCCGAACCGGCTATTAATGAAGTTTTGCGTTGTTTGCAAATAAAAAGGTGATAAAAGGTGCTTCTTAAAGCCTTTTATACTTATTTGAAGCCTAAATGTACTCATTATTCTTATATTTTTATTTAAGATGCAAATAGAGACGTTAAATACAAAACGAAGCTAATTGAACTGTTTTGACATCGCTTCGTTATCTGGACATAACTCTCTCATCCGAGCTCCAATTGAGATGCTTCAAGATGCTATGGAATGATACAACAGAGCTCTAAAACTTTCATGATTTGAGTTTTGAGAGATATTAATTGCATCAAGGTCTAAATCGGGCTTGAAATTGCAGCCAGTGCACCGTTCAAGCTAATTGGGCTATTTTGACATCACTTCGTTATCTGGACATAACTCTCTCATCCGAGCTCCGATTGAGATTATGCAAGATGCTGTGGAATTTTAAGAAAGAGCTCTACAACTTTCATGTTTTGAGTTTTGAGAGATATTGACTGCATCAAGGTTGAAATCGAGCTTGAAGTTGCAGCCAGTGCACTGTTCACGTCCTATTTAATCCATTTTCCATTTTCAATCCATTCCTAAGCCAACCAAATCTATCCCAAACCTCTCTAACACATATTTCTACACCAAACCTATTTAATACAAGTTCTAGGATCTAAAATTTCATATGTTCACTTATTAAAACTAAATTTCAACTATTATTTTCACTAATATTTTAAATCTCTACTTTTTCAAGCTACCAAATTCAAACACACATCACTACATATATCCACATTTTTACCACAATTATCTACTATATATCTATATACATATATAAAAGAAAATACGGGGTGTTACAGCTACCCATATTCAAAGCAAGAACATACAAAATGTAAAGAGGTGTGGTGATGAAATAAAGCTTAAAACTTGTATTGATGCAAGGAGAAATTAAACTACAAAAGAAAATTCATTTCATACCCAAATAGTAAGCTTGGAAAGAAAAAATTGAAATATAGATATGGAAATTCAAGAACATGAATCAAGACTTGATTACACTTGAAATAAATTAGATTAAAGTGAAATAAGTAAAGATTACAATTGATTTAAAGCTTACTACAACTAAAATGCTGAAGGAAATGTAAAAATTCAACTTTCTCTCTCTGAAACTTCATCTTCTTCCTTGGAACTTCTTTGTCTACAAGCTTGTGTAAAAACTGAATAATCCTCCAAAGGTTCATCAAAATTTATCCATAACCCCCCTATTGGTCTATGAGAGTTGACTTCTTATGATTGCAAGGGGTATAGGTACTGCTATAAGCAACCACATGCCCAACTTTGCCTCTTCTCTTTCCTTCTCCATGCTTTGTCTTCCAAAATCAGGTTTTAGGTGTAAGAGAGTATCATAGTGTGTCATAGATGTCAGGTCAAGTGTGGGGTGACAAGAGGTGGGCCCCTAGAATAGGTGGAGTTGAAATTTCAGGCTTCTAGCGTTTATGGAAAAACCTACCAGTAGAATGATCACAAAACCTATTGGTAGGTTTTTTTCAATAAGAAAAAGCTACTGGTAGGTTTTGACAGAGGCTGCGGTAGAAGACATCCAGTGTACTAAACCTACCGGTAGGTTTTGATGAACTTCTACCGGTAGGTTTTTTCATGTTTTGGTATTTTCTTGGTCTCTTGATGTCCCGGACCATCTGTTAAGCCTCCCTTTCTTCTCCATTGACTTTAAGCACTTGATGGGAGGCTTAATACATGCCTTTACTAATTCTTTACCAATAATTACACGAATCTCTATTAAAAGTGAGTTTAAAAGAATTTTTCCCTATTTTCACCACAAAATCAAGTATAAATAGGTGCAAAGAGATACATGATATGCAATATTCTATGCTCATCAATAAGGCTGGCAACATTCCAACTTGAGGGAGACACCCATCTATGGTGGACTTGGACAAGAACCTCAAGTTTTGTGAGCTCTTCATGGGCATGTATTTTCCATTAGCTCCTCGACTAGTCAAGGCCCAAGATTTTTTGGATATGAAATAAGGAACAATGACAATCATGCAATTCGTGGCCAAGTTCACTAAATTGGCACATTTTGCCGATGATTAGATGGCCACAAATTTGGCCAAGGTACAATGGTTCAAGAACAGCTTGAAGCTGTCCATCCAGGGGAAGATCGTTGGCCATAGGTTACACTACCTTGATAAAATGGTCTAGACAGTCATGGCCATCGAGAGAGAGGTCAACGATGCCAAAAGCATTTAGGTGGCCAGAGTTAAGGACAAGAAGAAGGAGGAATAGTCTTCCTACGGACATCTACCCAACAGGGATCACAAGGGCAGAGCTGAGGCAATCAAGGCCAAGGCCAAAGGCAATCCTCTCATGTTGGGGGAAATTTCTTGACTCCCTATTATAGGGGCCAATAGACGTGTTTCATATGTCACCAATCGGGCCACCTGAAGAAGGATTGTCTATTGAGGCAAGACTCACAGGAGTTACGAGACATCTCAGTCCCAATCATCGATGGGGCCTCCATAGATATATTTCATTCTCCCTTACCCCACCATGGGCGAAGGGAAAAAGTATTAATATCAGGTTGTAGAGCAGGTTCCCACTACTTCACGTTCGGGGACACCTGGTTAGGGTGTGGGCCAAGGTTAGGGACAAGGCTTTCAGGCAAGGACCTAGGGGCAAGTCGTCGTCGTCACACCACAGATTGAGGTGATAGATCAGTCAGTGATTCATGATACATTTATTCTCTCTAGATTGTGGACTAAAGTATTATTTGATTCTAATGCATCACACTCTTTAATTATTGCATCATGCATACGGGACTAGATATCTTGCCTCAATTGTCTATTGAGGCAAGACTCACAGGAGTTACGAGACATCTCAGTCCCAATCATCGATGGGGCCTCCATAGATATATTTCATTCTCCCTTACCCCACCATGGGCGAAGGGAAAAAGTATTAATATCAGGTTGTAGAGCAGGTTCCCACTACTTCACGTTCGGGGACACCTGGTTAGGGTGTGGGCCAAGGTTAGGGACAAGGCTTTCAGGCAAGGACCTAGGGGCAAGTCGTCGTCGTCACACCACAGATTGAGGTGATAGATCAGTCAGTGATTCATGATACATTTATTCTCTCTAGATTGTGGACTAAAGTATTATTTGATTCTAATGCATCACACTCTTTAATTATTGCATCATGCATACGGGACTAGATATCTTGCCTCAATTGTCTATTGAGGCAAGACTCACAGGAGTTACGAGACATCTCAGTCCCAATCATCGATGGGGCCTCCATAGATATATTTCATTCTCCCTTACCCCACCATGGGCGAAGGGAAAAAGTATTAATATCAGGTTGTAGAGCAGGTTCCCACTACTTCACGTTCGGGGACACCTGGTTAGGGTGTGGGCCAAGGTTAGGGACAAGGCTTTCAGGCAAGGACCTAGGGGCAAGTCGTCGTCGTCACACCACAGATTGAGGTGATAGATCAGTCAGTGATTCATGATACATTTATTCTCTCTAGATTGTGGACTAAAGTATTATTTGATTCTAATGCATCACACTCTTTAATTATTGCATCATGCATACGGGACTAGGACTTAGAGGTCAATTGCTTGAACGCTTTCCCTAATCTCCAAACATCACCCTCAAATGTGTATATGGCTTATGTGTGTAGGCGAGTGTCACTCTCCCTCGGGTTCGATGCTAAAAATGAGAAAAACGTGTGTATGAACAAAAACGTGTGTGCAAAAGTGCTCCCCAAGAGTTAAGAGACTTTTGATTGTCATGTTTTACTTGGAATTGAGTATTCCAAGGTCGTCTCCTTAGGGAAGGAAGGTCGAATTATGGTGAAGGTGATTTTGTAAAGAAATAAAAAGTGTAAAATCTTGTGAGTTTGTGTTTTTTGTGAGTGAAGATTGTTGGTAAAATGCAATAAACACAAGGTTGGCTAATCCAAAGAGGTCATTCCAATGGGAATACCAATGCAACTCAATTCATTCAACCAATGGTGCCTAGGTGCTTGATTGATTCGTAGGAAGTGAGGAACTAATGTGGAGTGTAGGCTCAAGCATACCCCGTGACAAGTGTGCATTGTATCAACAGCTCACAAACACGTCCGCACTCAACCTAGTCAAACCAAACACTTTACACTACGAGGTAGAATGGAGAAGAATTGATTTAACATACCCAAGAGGAAGTTCCCTTGGATTAGCCAACAAAAAACTTAGTTACTAATATTTAAAGTAAAAACATTCATAATGTAAAGAGACATGTAGGTGAAATGGACTGAAAATAGAGATAAAATGAAGCTTAGAACTTGTATTAATGAAAGAAAAGAGTTAAACTACAAGTGAAATAGCATTCATGACCAAAATACAAATATTGAAAGCAAATACCCAAACGTAGAACTTGAAATGCTAGAAATACTTAGCTAAGCTGGCATATAACTTGAATGAAAGAGTTGAAAGTGAAAAGGGGAAAGATTGCAAGTAGTTTAAAGCTTACAACACTGAAAATGGTAAAGAAATATGAAAATTTAGCTTTCTCTCTCTAACTTCATCTTCTTCCTTAAGCTTTCTATCTCTAAAACTACTCCTAAGCTTAGGTAGCCCTCTCCCCTCAAAAGTTTGTGTGAAACTGAATAATTGGTGTAGAGGCCCCTACATTTTCGTCCATAGGGCTTCTCAGGTCTGTGTGTGTAGGCTTTCCATGGGAAGTGATTCATTGCATTGGACAGGCTATAGGACAAGCATAGCTTGCACCCACCATGCCTCCTTCCTCCTCTCTCCTCTTTTCCCATCCTCCATCTTCCAAATTTGACTTTAGGGTGTAGGTAGGCCTGTATATATGTAGAATATGTCAAGGGATGTGTGAGAGAATCATATATGGGACCCCCAAGCAAATGGATTTTGAGTTACAGGTGTTTGGTGTTTCTGGGCCAAATCTTCTGAAAGGTTGAAGCAAAACCTTTCGGAAGGTTTTTTCCAGTGTGCAAAACCTTCTGGAAGGTCTTTAGGGAGATGCAAGCTCAGGACCAGTTTTCGTAAATTTGTCATAACTTTTAATCCCAAGATCCGATTGAGCTGAAATTTTGACACAATATAGAGGACATCAAGGTGTACAACTCATGTTTTAAAATTTTTTAGATTTTAAGTAAGTGGATCATGGTAAAAAATGGGGATAACTGAGGTACTGCTACCAAATGGTGTGGGTGCCAGTACCTATGTTACCAAGCACCGATACTTCCATGATTTCTTTCACTTTTAAGCCTTCAAATCGTCATGTAATGTGTCCATCTCTTCACCACTCATCCACACATAGTTGCAGGGTTCTGAAAGCCATTAATTACTCTATGATTACTTGCAAAATCAAAATTTTCACATTATTCACAACTTCAACAAACTCTAACTAATTAATTGCAAAGTTGAGTTAAAATGCATGTAATGAGACCATTAAATATGCAATATTACACACTCATCATCAATACACTAGAGCAGCCCATGTATGTGAGTTCACCCCTAGGAGCCATAGTCTATATAGACCAGATATGTCGAGTTGTGAGCTAGAGGTTGGCAGGATCTAGCTCAAGGTTGACCTTAGGGTCACGGATATGATGGAGTTTGACGTCATCCTCGGGATAGATTGGTTGACAACATATCGAGCCGTCATCGACTTTGATTGAAAGAGGATTACTATTTATACACCAGAGGGCATCTGTTTCATGTTTCAGGGTGAGAAATATAATGCTCTACCCTAGGTGTTTTATGAATTCTGCTGGCACGAGTAGTTGATGGGTTGACTTGCTAGCCTTATCTTGGAGGACGAGTTAAGACTAGAGCTAGGTCTGACTCGAGTCATATATGACTATGCAAATGTCTTTCTGGAGAATTTACCAGGTTGCCACCGGATCAAGATGTAGACTTCACCATAGATTTTTATCCTGATGTAGCCCTATTTTTATGACACTGCATAGGATGGCACCGGTGGAGTTGTAGGAGCTTAAAGTCTAATTATAGGATCTATTGGATAGAGGCTTTATTAGGTCGAGTACTTCACCTTGGGGTGTTCCAGTGATATTTGCCAAGTAGAATGACAGGACCCTTAGGCTCTGTATTTACTATCGAAAGCTAAATTGGGTCACTATCAAGAACAAGTACCCACTACCGAGGATCGATGATCATTTTGACCAATTTAGAGGAGCACATGTCTACTCCAAGATAAACCAGTGCACGAGTTACTAGTGCAGGAGTTACCATTGGTTGAGGATTAGGGAGGCTAATATCCCTAAGATAGTGTTTAAGGCGTGGTACAGGTATTTTGAGTTTACGATGATGCCTTTTGGGTTGATGAATGCCCCAGCGATATTCATAGATGTAATGCATAGGGAGTTCCAACCCTATCTAGATCAGTTTATCATATTCTTTGTTAATGACATTCTAATCTACTTCAAGTCTGAGGAGGAGCATAAGGGTCACTTAAGAATCATTCTTTAGACCTTGAGAGACCATCAATTTTATGCCAAGTTCGGCAAGTGTGAATTTTGGCTAATAGAGGTAAAGTTTTTGGGTCATGTGATGTCCTTCGAGTGTATCTATTGACCCGGAGAAGGTTGACGAGGTCATGAGTTGGGTGAGACTGAAGTCAGTCTTTGAAATACATAGTTCCTTGGGATTGGTGGGTATTATTGGAGGTTCATCGAGGACTTCTCCCGACTAGTGGCACATATGATGAGATTGATCAAGAAGGAGGTCAGATTTCAATGGGATGACTCATGTGACAGGGCATTTTAGGAGTTGAAGAGGAGACTTACTTTAGCTCCTATTCTTATAGTGTTGTAGAGGAGAGAAAGTTACAAAGTGTATGGTGATACTTCGAAGAATGAACTGGGATGTGTCTTCATGCAATTCGAGAGGGTAGTTGCTAATGGTTCTCGATAGCTTAAGAACGACGAGAAGAAATATCCTATGCACGACATGGAGTTAGCATCCATTGCCTTTTCCTTGAAGGCATGGTGCCATTATTTTTACAGAGAACAATTAGAGGTGTTTTCAGATTACAAGAGTCTAAAGTACATCATCACACAGTGGGACCTTAACATGAAACAATGTAGGTGGATGGAGTACTTGGAGGATTACGACTTTACTTTGTATTAGTACCCTGATAAGACAAATGTGGTGGCTGATGCACTCAGCCGAAAGTCACAGGGGGGGTTTTGAGCGGTATAGGTTCCCGGGAGTGGTAGATGCTCAAGGTTGTATGGCAGTTTGGGCTACACTACAGGGATCAGGCTTAGGGCATTATGGGTATTCTGATTGCCATGCCTTTTTTACTAAGTAGGGTGATCAAGTTCCAAGGATAGGATACGAAGATATTGTCCATTAGGGGCGGGGTACAATCAGGTACGGGTGATGATTGTTGGGCCATTCACGTGGATGTTAGCCTTAGGTACTAGGGTAGAGTTGTGGTTCCTCAGTATATAAATGTGAGAGAAGAGATCCTCACAGAGTTTCATTATTTCTGTTCTGTTGTGCATCCTGGCGACGCAAAAATGTACCATTATCTTCACTGGCACTATTACTGGAGTGGAATGAACAGACACATAGGACACTTCGTCAGTGGATGTCTCACATGTCAGCTAGTTAAGGCTGAGCACCAGAGACCAGTAAGGTTTCTCCTAGCTTTGGAGGTAGATGAGTGGAAGTGGGAGCATGTGCACTATAGATTTTGTGATCCACTTACCATTAAATTCACATGGGCATGACGCGGTATGGATGGTAGTGGATCGGCTTACCAAGTCAGCAAAATTTTTGTCTGTGCGGATGACCTTCACACTGGAAGAATTCTACAAATTCTATATACAGGAGATAGTCCGGTTACATGGGGTGCCTGTGTCTATAGTATTGGATTGGTATCCCAATTTGACAACACATTTTTTGGACAACTTTCAATAGCTATGAGGACGTAGTTGATGACGAGTATAACTTTTCATTCCAAACAAATGGTCATCTAGATTTTAAAGGATATGCTTCAAACATGCATCCTTGACCTCAAGGGTAGCTGAGAGGATCACTTACCCTCGGTAGAGTTTACCTAGAACAATAGTTACTAGGTGAGCATCTAGATGGCACCATATGAAGCATTTTATGGGAGTTTGTGTGCCATTCTCTAGTATGTTGGATAGAGGTTAGAGAGAGACTTTCAACAGATCCAAATTTGATCAAGGACACCTCAGAGAAGGTGGACATGTACATAAGAGTCTTCTTACAGCTCAGAGCTGACAAAAGAACTACGCTGATAGGTGGTTGAGTCCTATATAGTTTGAGATTGGAGATCATGTCTTCTTGAAGGTCATCCCTAAGAAGGGAGTGGTCAGGTTTGGGAAGTGGGGAAAGCTGTTGCCAAGGTATATCGAGCCATTTGAGATATTCGAGAGATACAGTTGTTTACTAGTAGGCGTTACAACCAAATCTATCAAGTGTTCACGCGGTGTTTCATATCTTTATTCTCTGAAAGTACACCTCGGTTCCAACCCATGTGGTGGATTGGGGTGAGCTGGTTCATGATATAGATGGGACCTTCAAGAAATGACCAACATGTATCATGGATAGTTGAGATCAAGTTTTACGTGGCAATAATGTGAAACTGGTTAAGGTGTTATCGTAGCACCGTGGTATAAAGGAGGCGACATGGGAGCGCGAGGAAACTAACCGCACTACCTATCCGTTCCTATTTTAAGGATGGAGGTACATTCCTTGTAGTCATAGTGTACTATATGACTTGTTGCATATGCATCCAAGTTACATCTTGCATATGCCTCCTAGTTCTATAAAATCTTAATTAAATGGTTAAACAGTAATTAGCTGCTAAAGCATGGATCGAAAACCCAAAATTTTTTAGAATTTGGATGATGAAACATATCTCACTGTTGGATTCATCTCGTGAAATCGAGGTTGCCAATTAATTTTTATTGAATTCTAAGACAGTAAGATTTTTGAGTGTTATGATGCAATCAGGTATCTCCCAATTAAAATTCTGCGATCACAGTTTAATCATGGAAACAATAATATAATTTAAATTAAATCCCATAAAATTACTTTAAGCATGACATGTGGCAAAATGTAATTCGATGGGACAAAATTCGATCAATAAGAAAGTGACACGTGGCTCAATATGAGCTAAAGTATAAGTAAGGATTTATCCGGTAGTAAGATATTGGGTTTGATGGAATGGTTTATTTGGGTATGTTATGTGTTTACATTTTGTGCCCACTAAGTGTTTTGATAAAATGCTTAGGGTTCAAGTATGTTAATTGGATTAAAATTGTATGTGACATGTTTGAAAATGTTTATCGAAAATGGAATGACATACAGTAGAAGATCGTAATGTACATTGAGCCTCTACTTAATTTGCATCGTTCTTTTTCATGTTATTCTGCTCGTCAAAGGTAAACTCTAATTTCGCCTTGTAGAGTAAATAGTCGATTAAATTTTTTGTAATCAATTAAAGGAGTCATCAATGGATCTTGAGACTGTCGTTGCAACAAGTGGTATCAAAAGCCTTCATTGATACTGCATATATATTGTGTAAAACCGGAAAAAATTTGAATTTGTAAGAAAAGGGCAAAACGATAATTAGCTACTACGTACGGGTTGAAAACCCAAATTTTTTTAGAACTCAGGTGACGAAATGGACCTCGCTGTTGGATTGTCCTCGTGAAATCTAGTTACCCATTCAGTTTTAGTTGAATTACGAGACATTCGGATTTTTCACATTTTACGAGGTAATCTGGTGTCGCGTGAGCAAAATAAACGCTATCGGGAATAAGTTACGAAACATGAAAAGTAGTTTAAATTTAATTCAAATAAAAATATACTGAACTTGAAACGGGACGAGATTTAATTGATTCGAGACGAAATCGGACCCAAGAAAGGCAGATGTGTGGCGCAATGAGGGCCAAGTATCCAAGGGGTATAAAAGGGGGGAAAAGCAGATTCCCCCTCCCCCCCCCCCCCCCCCCCCCCCCCCCCCCCCCCCCCCCCCCCCCCCCCCCCCCCCCCCCCCCCCCCCCCCCCCCCCCCCCCCCCCCCCCCCCCCCCCCCCCCCCCCCCCCCCCCCCCCCCCCCCCCCCCCCCCCCCCCCCCCCCCCCCCCCCCCCCCCCCCCCCCCCCCCCCCCCCCCCCCCCCCCCCCCCCCCCCCCCCCCCCCCCCCCCCCCCCCCCCCCCCCCCCCCCCCCCCCCCCCCCCCCCCCCCCCCCCCCCCCCCCCCCCCCCCCCCCCCCCCCCCCCCCCCCCCCCCCCCCCCCCCCCCCCCCCCCCCCCCCCCCCCCCCCCCCCCCCCCCCCCCCCCCCCCCCCCCCCNCCCCCCCCCCCCCCCCCCCCCAAATTGGCTGCTGATTTTCATTGGAGATAGAGAGAGGAAAGAAGAGAGAAAATCAAGGGTTCTTCTTCTTCTTGCAATTTAGGACCAACCTTTGGTCGAAATCCTTTGGGCCAAGAACCAAATATCACCTACTCAATGAGGGCTATGTTTACATACCAAAAATCACAGATTTTGATGAAGTCTCAAAGACGGGATTTTTGGAAATTAAGGGTTGAAGTTTGATTTGGGTTCTTGGTAGTATTATACCGCTCGAATTACGCTTCAAGAGGTAGGGTTCCTTTCCTAACTAGGTTTATTTCAAACCTAGGGTTGAAATATGAAATGGGTAAGGTATTAGAGATGTAATCTCATGTATTGAATATACCTATGGTAGTTGAAATGTGAAAAATGGGTATATGAATGACTAAAATCAGTTCTAACGTGAATTGGATTTGTTGAAATTACTTCTTTGTGATTTCTTAAGATATGTTGTGAGAGAGGCATGCTACGTGTTTAAAATTATGCCTTGTAGGTGTTTGATGAAATGCCTATGTTGATTAAGTGCGTTAATTTCATTGAAAATATTGTAATATGCTTGGTGAGAATGTGGATTGTAATTATATGCCTTTTATATAACTGACAATTTGGCAATATGATGATGTCGGAATGTAATTATATGCTTTATGATATAAGTTACATTAAGGAATTGGAATTGATCATATTGTGACTATGACATGTTGAACATGATGTTGTAATTGTAATTGAAATCTTGGTTGCATAATGATATGAAATGCAATTGTACATTACATTACATATGCACAGGAAGCATCATATTCTTGGGCATGTGACATGGGTGTGGGCGTGTGCATGTTTTTGGATCAAACACCATTCTTGGTGGTTGAGGCGTGGACTCGAGAAGGTTGGACCTAGGTTCGACTGAGTTGCATGAGTTGCATGAAAAACTTGTGTCGAGTATAGCAATAAGGGTTAGACTCCCCCTCGGGTGCAAGACCCGGTTACTGGTTTATACACTTCTAACGGTAAAAGTCCAAAAAAGTGTATTGGTGTACACGGAACCAGAGGTGGGATACCAAAATCCGTGTCGGTGTGGTGGACCGTTGGTGCAAGTCCAATAAATCACCTACCCAAGAACGACACATGGTTCATTTTATAAAATAGTCATTGGATGTACAACATCAATGGTGGGGGCTTGAAATTCTCGCATTCATACGCATGGTATTGTATGTGTTATGGGAGCTAGTGAAAGCTCGGATTTTCTTTGCATGTGTGAGTCTCACCTCATAACATGACATGTCATTGTTACATTCATTCTTGAAGTTGTATGTTCATGGATGAATGTTTGTTGATTGTTGAATTGCATGTGGACATTTCATATACATGTAGGTTAGAGAGCAGCCTCTTTAAGATGTACCCTATTAAGCGTGACTCACCCTTTATGGGGACAAAAGTTTAGGTGTGGAGCAAGCACAGGTAGTTGGCTCTCACTTGGGCCCTCATGGATGAAGAAAGTTGAGTTGTAACTTTAAACTACCTTTTTGTAAAACAAGTGTGTAGTTATTTTTGGATATGCAATATTGCGTGAGTATTGTAAATGAACTCATATGAATTGTATTTTGTGTAAAATTTGATGTTCTATGAGTCTGGGTTGTATGAGATTGGAAGTGTTGAAATTGAAAAATGACTGAATTGGGGGCAAACTAGGCACTTCTACTGGGAGAACATTGATTATCTACTGCTAGAAGAATTCCAGTAGGAACTTCTACCGATAGAACGTCAAGTATCCGTCGGTAGAAGAATTCCAGTAGGCACTTCTACCGATAGAATGTCAAGTATCTATAGATAGAAGAATTCCAGTGGGCACTTCTACTAGTAGAACGTCAAGTATCTACCGATAGAAGAATTTCAGTGAGCACTTCTACCGGTAGAACGTTGATTATCTACCAGGAGAAGAATTCCAGTGGGCACTTCTACCGGTAGATCTCCTTAAATTTTAGAAAATTGAAATGATCTCCCCAAGCCTCCAGGCCTTGAGTCCTTTTGCTCAGAGGAGCTGAATGGAGTAATATTAAGGGTAAATTGATGTGTGTTGGATCTTGCAATGGTCAAGTGATTGAATTCTACACAGGTTATGCATTTGGGAGTGCTCGGTACATGGGAGACTCTACCCGAACTCTGTATTGGTTATGATCCTCGGTGAAGGGAATGTTGTGACGTGGTGTTGGATTATGCAGCATTCACGAGTACTTCTGCGGGTTGACAAAGTACCACCAGTTTTAGGAGTTTCTTATATTGAATATGACCATGTTGTCTAAGTAAAATTATTAGATGTATATCATGATTGATGAGTAGAACGTAAAACTATGTCAATCTTTGTTTTACAGCATTCTTATTCCATTATTATGGTCGCATAATTTTTTTATTATTTTATGTTATTGGATCCCACGATGGTTTATTTGTAGTTAATATTATTGGAAGGATTCACACGATGGTTTATTCATGTTGTAATATTGATGGTAGTATGTGAACTCCCTCGTAGAGGCATAGGGCCAATTAGAATTGCTTCTGTTTTTTTGGGAGGAATTTCCTGTTGTGAAGCAGTTTTTCATAGGGAAAATTGATTTCACAAAGAAAAAACTGTTTTATAAATCGTTTAGGTTTCCGAAAATTGATTTCGCCTATACATTATCAACTACTCATGTTGCTAATATTCAATGTTACTATTTTTTATTTTGAATGTTACTATTTTTCGAAATGCTAATATTGAATGTTATTATTTTTTAGTTTATTTTTCATAAAATGTTAATGTTCAATATTATTATTTTGTGTTTAAATGATACTATTTTTTATTTTTGAATGTTACTATTTATCTTATATATATATATCACTACAAGAAACTTCATTTTCAACGACAAGTTTTGGCAACGAACAGTAAATCAGCTGTCAAAAAGTGATTTTCAGTGATGATTTCAAACATTCCTCGTAGCAAACTTTTTATTGTGTTTTTGGTGATAATTTTTTCTAGTCGTTGCCCAAAGGCTTCGCAAAATAGTTCCCCCCAAAAGAAATTTGGCACAAATGTTGGTGCCAAATGCTAATTTTATTAGCAACAAATTTTTTTGTTACTATTTTTTAGTTTATTTTTCCTAAAATGTTAATATTCAATGTTATTATTTTGTGTTTAAANCCATTTGCCTTGTGCCTCAGCCATCTTCGCCTAAAAGACAGTTTGATTTGATTCACTGCTACTACACCGAAAACTCCTATGGTTCCCTTGCCTAGATACTCTCTACTGTGGTTTAAGGTCTACTTATCTCTGCAACTGGTTGCAATAGCCCCCAAAGTTTGCATTAATTACAATTTACAATCTATCCTCACGCATAATTTTGTTAACTCTGGGGCTTAAATGGACTTTTGGCAATGNTATATATATATATATATCACTACAAGAAACTTCATTTTCAGCGACAAGTTTTGACGACGAATAGTAAAATCAGTTGTCAAAAGTGATTTTCAACGATGATTTCAAACATTCCTTGTAGAAAACTTTTTATGGTGTTTTTGGTGATAATTTTTTCAAGTCATTGCCCAAAGGCTTCGCAAAAAAGTTCCCACCAAAAGAAATTTGGCACAAATGTTAGCACCAAATGCTAATTTTATTAGCAAAAAATTTTTTTGCTTGCAATTTTTTTGGCAAATAAAGGATAATAAAAAATAATGAAAATAAAACTTAGCAACGATTTATATTAATTTTAGAAAAAATTTATATATATTTTTTTATTCGATGAAACCCTCATGCATTGTCTTCAACCTTCCCCTTTCGGCCATTCTACTGATTGCCGGAGCTCTCNACCATGCAAAATATCATTACCTCGGAAAGTGTTTGATACAATTATTAAATAAAAAAGTCTTTAACTCGAGAGGAGGACAGGTTACCCATCTCAATGGCACGAGTCATGCGTGGCACTTGAATTGATTATTAATTTAATAATTATAATAAAATTAAATCAATAAATTATAACAAATCTTTAAATTTAAATAGAATTATTCTATTTGTAATANCTCTCTCTCTCTCTCTCTCTCTATCTGCACTAATTACACCCACCCACCCACATCCTCACACACAAATTCATGCACACACAGGCACAAAGTCGATGTCCTCCGTTTCTGTCGAGGTTCAATCTCTTGACTTTATATTGTGTATTCCCACCTAGCATGGCTAGTTTCTTGCATTTTACCAAAGATAATATCTGAAAGAATTGATTACAGAAATTGCATTTGTTGCCTTTGATATTTTGTTGCTTTATTTTGTCATGGATTAGCAACTTATGTTGCCTTTGATATTTCGGGTATGTAAGATTCATATTCAAGGGCAAGAGAGCTTCAATTGGGTGAGTTGAATGCCCATACTAATTTTCCACTATCCCATGTGATCCTATGCATTCTATTTTTTTCATCATAAAACTCAATTATTTGTTGTGGAAGTTTTTGATTTGTGCATAGGTATTTTAATGGAGATTCGAGAACACGAGGCATGAAGGGTTTGAGTTTCTGTTTCACCACCTAGAGTCATCTAGGTTTTTTATTTTACGAATATGGTTAAATAGTGTTTCTTTGCTATCGTTATTCTCAATGCAAAGTATTATATTTATGGTGTAAAACCTAGAAAAAATTAAAATTTAATTAAAAAAAGGTAAAACGGTAAATTAGTAGTTGAAATATGGGTTAAAAACCCAAATTTTTATAGAACTTAGAAGACAAAACAGATCTAACTGTTGGATCCTCTTGCGAAATCTAATCACTCAGTCAATTCTCGTTCAATTCCGATACAGCCAGACTTTTTGTGTTTTATAATGCAATCGGGTAACACACAACAAAAGTCATTGCAATTAGATTTTATTTGTGGGACCCGAGAAATAATTTAAAGTTAGTCAAATGATAACATACTAAAATTAATGATGGGCAAGATTTAATTGGTTCAGGATAAAATTGAACCCGTTAAAACGAGACATGTGGCTCAATGTGAACCAAGTATAAATAGAAGTTTAAAGTAGAAAACTTTAGTCTTCAAATCCCAATCTTCTCCACATATTTCATCCGAGAGAGAGAGAGAGAAGTGAGAAGAGAGAGTTCCCTTCTCCTTTTTCTTATTTTCCCTTCAATCTACGGATATCCGTTCATTGGATCGGGATGGCGCAAGAACAAAAGCTGCTCTACGCGACGAGGGCTACGCGCCAATACCAACCAAGTCCATTTTCAAAATATTGTGGAATTTGGAGTTTTGGCTTATGATTCAATGAGGCATTGTTGGGCATCATGAGGAGTTGTTTTACCCCAAGCTCACGCTACAACAGGTAGAGTTCCTAGCTTTACTTTTAACCTAAAGTTATGATATGAAATGGGTAGGGCTATCGAGATGTAATCTCACATGTTAGCTCACACCTAGTGCATCTAGGGTAGTAAAAATGAGAATATGAGCTTGTTAAAAACCATTTCTAACTTCATATGGGTTTGGTTATGAAAATGTGAACCTACCAGTAGTAAGACTTTTGGGTTTGATGGAATGACTTATTTGGGTATGTTATGTGTTTACATTTATGCCCACTAAGTGTTTGATCAAATGCTTAGGGTTCAAGTATGTTATTTGGATTGAAATCATATGTGACATGCTTGGGAATGTTCATAGAAATTGGACATGTTTATTATATGTTTTATGATACAATGAGCATGTTGATATAAATTGCAAATGTACATTAAATTTGTTTATGCATGGGTTCGATCGCATTCGTGGTATACGACTTGAGTGTGGGTGTGTGTGCATGTTTTTAATCAAACACCATTCTTGGTGGGTTGATACATGGGCTTAAGAAAGTTGAACCTAGATCTGGCTGAGTCGCACGGGCTTGCATTGAAAAGAGTGTCGGGGTTAGAAAAAATGACTAGATTCTCCCTCGAGTGCAAGATCTGATGATTTCGGATATGCACTCTCATTCGTATTAAGTCCATAAAGTGTGTCGGTGTATACAAAACTATCTATAAAAGTTCATAAATTCTGTGTTGGTTGGGTGACCGTTGGTGTAAGTCCATAAACAACTACCCCAAACAGACACATATTTTTATAAAATAGTCATTGGATGTCGAACATCAATGGAAGGGGCTTGGAATGTCTCAGATACATATGCATGACATAGCATGTGTTATGTGAACTGGTAGGGCTCGGTGTAGGATTACATGCGTGAGTTCTCATCTCATAGCACGACATGGAATAGTAGCATTCATTTATGAAATATATATATTTCAATGGATGCTTGATATGATTTTTGCACGTGACATTTCATATGTATTTGGGTTAAGAGGTGTTCTCCATTAGAGATACCTTATTGAGTGTGACTCACCCTTTATGAGAATATATTTCAGGTGTTGGACAGGCTTCCACTGACGGCCCGCACTTAGGCCTATATTGATGACAAAACCAGAGTGGGGCTGTTAAGTTATATTTTGTAGTCCCTTATATATATATATTTACATTTGACCATGTATATTGTAATAGGCATGTAATGGGACTCTTATGGACATTATTCTTTTGTGAATTAATAATTGCCATGGATGCTGGTATCAAATAAAATATTGGTTGTTGGGACCTAGTGTGCTCAATGGGTTGTATTTGCACAGGTTGTGTGTACTGGGCAGAACTCCTTGTACAAAGGAGACTCTGTCCAAATTTTGTTAAAGTTATGGATCCCAATGATTGGGGTATCACTACTAATTAGTACTTAAAAGTAGCATTTTACTATGCCTTTTAAAGACTAATTGTACTTTGATGAAATTGAAGTGATGATATTTTAGGTCCTAAAGTGAACAAGAGCTCAAGAACGACAAATATCACACTTAAGAGTAACACCAGTGCATTCGGGAACAAAATTGGAAAAGGCTGGAACTTGAATACCACGTTCAAATGCCAACTCACGTTCGAACGTCCACTTGAGTTATGAGAAGACCAGATTGTTGAGACATGTTGTGTTGCAGACAAGAAGGAAGACCCTGAAGTACTTGAGTACCACGTTTGAACGCCAACTCACATTTGAACGTCCACTTGATTTGATTGAAGACTAGAGTGATGAGTGCAAAATGCCAAGGTCTGTATGAAGTGTGGAAGTGGGTTTCCACAGAAGACCACTGGCCACTTGAGTGATATGATCAAACTCCATTTGGCGTTCAAACGCCCCTAAAGCAAAGACAGAAGACACATTTGAACGTCAAAAAACGTTCAAACATCCATAAAGCCAAAACAGAAACAACGTTTGAATGCCAACTCACGTTCAAACGTCTTCCATAGACTGCCTGCAGAGTAGTTGGTTTTCACTTGGACTTGGGCGGTATACACTATTCATTCATCCTATCTTATCTTCCCCTCCCTTCCCCTTCCTTGCCTATAAATACTCCCATTAGGGGAGCTTCAAAAGGGTGGAATTTTTCTCTTGACAAAGAGACTAATATAGAGAGTTTTGCTAGTTGTAGAATTATTGTATGTTTACTTGTAGTTGTTCTTGAAGTTAGTTTGGCTTTAGACCAACACTTCTTAGTTTGTTATGAAATTAGTCTTAAATTTATGCTTTCAATTACTTGCAAGAAGATAGATAGTTCATCTTTTGGTTGAGGAAGTAACCCTCCATTTATTGGTTGAGAAAGCCACCCTCCAATTGTGACTAGCTTTCTTCTATTTTCATTGTTTATGTCTTTCACTTCTATTGCTTGGGCTTCCTTCTTTCTTAGAGGAGTGAAACTCTTTCACTTTTCTAGTGTTTTATCAAAGCCGTGAAGGGTGGAACGTGATTCACTCATTCTTTGTTGAAGGTTGGCTCCTTGTTTATTATTCTTGCATTGTATAAGTTCTCTCATTGGAGATATGAGCATCACTCACTTTTCTAGCTTTACCAAAGACATGAAGAGTGAGTAGTTTCTCATTCATTCTTTAGTAAGAGGTGAAGGGGCATATATAAATTATCTGGAAATTATAATTGTGCATTAGTTTTATGCTTAATGTTTTATATTCCCCTTGATTATTGGATGGTTGATTGCATCTAGCAAAGCTAAGGTACTTTATATAATCATGAGTACTTTTTATAACACGGATGACTCTTGCATAGAAAGACTCATCGGTTCAAGGCAAGCACCCCGGCTAGATCTTCATGACTACCCTTCAATCCTCCCCATTATTGTGGTTTACTTAAAGAATGAAATATTAATGTTATGGTTGGATGTCTTGTAGAAACACTTGCTTGTTTGTAGACGGGTTAAGTCTCGGCACGGACAATTCTTGTAAACTTCTAGGAAGACATCGGAATCATGTTCTTAATTCTCACAGTCCATCTTTATCTTCCGATTAACTTGCTGTTGACACAGGAGTTAATTGAGTTATGAAGCACAAGTATAATAAACCGGATGATTAATTACATGTTCTGATCCTCGAACTAAAGAGTGACTTTTTATCTTCTATTTTGTCTAGAAAATCCATTGGAGAGAATCTTATATTTTGTCCAGCAAAAATCTCCACAACTTGCATCTTTGAAGTCTTAAAGGCTACAATCAATTGGTCTCCATTACTGTTTACTTTGAAATACCAATACATAGTTCCCTGAGGATTCGACTCCGGACTCAAATCGGATTATTACTACAGCTTGACCGCTTGCACTTGGGTGTACACATTTCGAATCAAGACACGTTTTTGGTGCCGTTGCCGGAGAGCCATAAAAGGTGTTTCTAAAAAAAAGGTGAAAAGACCTTTCTTTTTGTGTATATATCTGTTTTGCTGTGTATAATCTTGTTTTATTTTATTTTTTTATGACTAAGAGCAATCTTCACTATCAAAATTTGCTGGCAGAATCTTCTGGGTCTGTAAATCAACCTGAACCAGTTTCACCTAGATCGGTAGCAGACTCTTGTGAGGGTAATATGGTAAACAATGATAGGCAAGAAGCAGTTCTTGTGAGAGAAGAGCAAGTGTCTAACATTCAAACTCTAAGGGATTACTGATATCCCACAAGGAACAGTGTCCCCTATTGTTTTATCTTTTCTGAAAATGCGCCCCTCTTTACTGTAAAATAGGGACAGTTCAATTACTCCTTCAATTTCATGGACTTGAATCGAAAAACCCATATCTGCACATAAAAGATTTTGAGGAAATATGTGAAACTTTTCAAGACAATTCTGAGCTGGCCAAAATGAAACTTTTCCCTTTTTCCCTAAGGGATAAAGCTAAACAATGACTAAATTCTTTAAAAGCTCTTTCCATACCTAACTGGCAGGCACTACAGAATTAATTTTTCAGAAAGTTTTTCCCTCTACATCACTAATGCACTCAAAAGACAAATCATGAACTTTTCAGTCAAAGAAGGAGAAAAATTTTATCAAAGTTGGGAGAGATTCAAAGATCTCCTCTAGTCCTATCCACACCATGCTTTTGAAAATTGGCCTTTGGTAGGATTTTTCTACAACTCCCTACCCACTAGACTTCGTCAATTTGTCGAAATGATGGCTCTAGGAGAGTTTATGGGAAAGAGTTCGGAGGAGGCATTCAATTTCTTTGACACCATATCTGACAATTCTCAGATGTGGGATTCAGCCACTCCTACCACTGTTGAAGCCAAACCATCTACTTCCCAAGGAGGTAAGTATGTCTTGAGAGATGATGATGACCTGAGAGCGAAAACGTGTACCTTATCTCAAAAGGTTGAAGCTTTAGAGATGAAAATAGTCCATCAAGTTGATGTTGGGCCTCCCACAGAACAAGTGTGTGGGATTTGTGCCCTGACAGGACACCCTACTGGGGAGTGTCCAACCATTCCGGCATTCAAAGAGGTCTTGTTGGAACAATCAGATGCCTTTTCTAACTTCAACAAGTCTTACTCAAATCCATACTCTAAAATATACAATCTAGGGTGGCGGAACCACCAGAACTTCAGTTGGAGAAACACACAACCAACTCCCATGAACCAACAATAAAGTACACACCCACCACCTCAAAGACCTCCAGCATATTAACCATACCAACTACCACACAAGAGGATCCTTAAGGACACACTAAATCAGTTCATGCAATACCAAATGAACTACAACAATAGTTCCACTCAGGCTTTCACTAATTTTAAAATCCACACCACTCAATATTTCGAAGATCTTAAAAGTCACATCCAAAAGTTGACCCAATCCATGAGCACACACGAAAAGGGTAAGTGTCCTGCCCAACCAAAACCTCCACAAGGCCAATTTAATGTGGGAAACCCTTCAATCATTGAAAAATCACAAGACCAAGCCCAAGCTATCACTACACTGAGAAGTGGCAAGGTGATTGACAAAACAATCAGAAACATGTTGATTCCAAGACAAAGACCTGTGCCAATCCCTTGCACTAACCTAGTTGAGAATGGATCAGTTGAACCTGAATCAATAAAGCCTGAGCTTATGATCGAAAAAGAGTTAGAACCATCAAAGGAAAAAGAACCCTCATGCCCTATTCATGCTCCTTTACCTCATAGACTCAAAAAAGTCCGGAAGGTGAGCAATCAGCCTAAAATTTATGAGTTTTTTGAGCAAGTAAAGATCAACATCCCACTTCTGGATGCAATAAAATAAGTTTTGTCTTATGCCAAGTTTTTAAAAGACTTATTCACAATCAAGAGAAGCCAAAATGTCCAAAAAAGAGCCTTCTTGATAGAACAAGCCAGTGCCCTACTTCAACACAAAACCCCACCAAAATACAAAGACCCGGGGTGTCCAACGGTATCGTGTGTCACTAAATATTTTAGAATTAAACAAGCACTGTTAGACCTTGGAGCAAGTGTCAATTTGCTCTCTTTCTTTGTCTACTAGTAGTTGGGTCTGGGTGAACTCAAACCCACTTGTGTTACACTCTAGTTGGCTGACAGATCTGTAAAAATCCCTATGGGCATTGTTGAAGATGTACTTGTCCAAGTGGACAACTTTGTCTTCCTTGTTGACTTCATTGTTCTAGATACTCAGCCAGAAATACAATGTCCAAAAAAGAGCCTTCTTGATAGAACAAGCTAGTGCCCTACTTCAACACAAAACCCCTCCAAAATACAAAGACCCGGGGTGTTCGACAGTATCGTGTGTCGCTGGAAACTTTATAATTAAACAAGCACTGTTAAACCTTGGAGCAAGTGTCAATTTGCTCCCTTTCTCTGTCTACTAGTAGTTGAGTCTGGGTGAGCTCAAACCCACTTGTGTTACACTCTAGTTGGCTGACAGATTTGTAAAAATCCCTATGGGCATTGTTGAAGATGTACTTGTCGAAGTGGATAACTTTGTCTTCCTTGTTGACTTCATTGTTCTAGATACTCAGCCAGAAATACATTCGGAGAACCAAATACCCGTTATTCTTGGTCGACCCTTCCTGGCAACCTCTAATGCACTAATCAATTGCAAGAATAGAGTCATAAAATTAACCTTTGAGAATATGACTCTTGAGCTAAATATTTTCAATATCGCCAAACACCCAGGAGAGGACAAAGAAGTGAGAGAAATAAATTTCATTGAATCGTTGGTTTACAAACATGTGAATGATACCTTTTGTGAGACATCTGCTGAATCTGGTCTGATGGAACCTATCATATCTGAGTTAACAGATGATGACCCTAATCCACAAAGTTGCCCTACTCACGCTGTTAAGACATGGGCACCCGCATTTGAAGAGATTTCACCAAGTGGCACAAAGACACTCTCATCAAGTGACAAACCACCAAAGCCTGAATTGAAACCTCTCTCATCTGACCTCAAATATGCATTCTTTGGAGAGGATGAGTCGTACCCAGTGGTAATTTTCTCTAAGCTCATAGACATGCACGAGTCTAAACTGATTAAAGTTCTCAAAAAACTCAATTTGGTAACTAGGAAAGACCATTTCCCTCTTCCTTTTCTTGATCAAGTTCTAGAGAGAATTGCAGGCCATGAATCTTACTGTTTCCTGGATGGATATTCCGGGTATAATCAAATTGAGATAGCACTAAATGATTAGGCAAAAATCACATTTATATGCCCCTTTGGCACCTTTGCATTCAAAAGGATGCCATTTGGACTTTGTAACACTCCTACAACATTCCAAAAGTGCATGCTAAGCTTGTTCAGTGACATGGTGGATAAATTTTTGGAAGTGCTCATTGATGATTTCTCTGTCTATGGTGACTCATTTGATTTGTGTCTGGCCAACCTAGAAAAGGTGTTGATTAGGTGTAAAGAAGCCAATCTGGTGCTTAATTGGGAGAAATGCCACTTCATGGTAACACAAGGCATTGTCCTTGGTCACATTGTGTCGTCTTAGGGCATGAAAGTTGACAAGACAAAAATAGATCTCATTGGAAATTTGCCCACCCCTAAGACTGTGAAGGATTTTCAATCACTTCTAGGACATGTAGGTTTTATAGAAGTTTCATAAAAGACTTCAGTACCATAGCAAAACCCATGTGTCATCTTCTGAGTCAAGACGTAATCTTTGATTGGAATAAAGCATGCCAGAAAGCTTTTGAAAAACTTAAAGGCATGTTAATTTCTGCTCCAATAATGCAACCCCTTGATTGAACTCTACCTTTTGAATTAATGTATGATGTGAGTGATTATGTTGTAGGTGTTATATTGGAACAAAGAAAGGACAGGAAACCACTTGTAATTTACTATGCAAGTAAAACGTTGAATGATGCTCAAATGAATTATTTAACGACTGAAAAAGAGTTACTTGTTGTAGTTTTTGCTTTGAAAAAATTTCGTTCCTACCTTTTTGGTTCTTCTGTTACTGTATTCACTAACCATGCAGCCCTAAAATGCTTGCTCACAAAGAAGGATGCCAAACCAAAGCTCTTAAGATGGATACTCTTACTCCAAGAGTTTGATCTGATCATCAAGGATAGAAAGGGTGTTGAAAATGTGGTGGTAAATCATCTGTCCAGATTAACTTATGAATTTCACGAGGATAGATTGCCAATAAATGAGAAATTCTCCGATGAACAACTATTCATGATTGATAAGACCCCATGGTACGCTGATATCGCTAATTTTCTTGCTACTAGAACACTCCCTCTGTCATTCACTCCCACAGACAAAAAGAAATTTATAAGGGAGATTCGTAACTTCTTTTGGGAAGATTCATACATATTTAAGTAATGTAAGGATCAGATCATAAGATGTTGCATCCCCGCTAAGGAAAGCAAGCAGGTAATAACATTTTGTCATTCTGAAGCATGTAGTGGCCATTTTTCATCAAGAAAAACTGCTGCAAAAATTTTGCAGTATGGATTTTACTAGCCCACACTTTTCAAAGATGTTCATGCCTTTTGTTTAACTTGCGATAGATGTCAAAGGTTGGGAAGCATTTCAAAAAGAAACATGATGCCCTTAAACTCCATTCTGGTGATTGAAATTTTTGACTATTGGGGTATCGATTTTATGGGACCATTTCCCCCTTCCTTTGGCTATCTATACATTTTAGTGGCTGTAGACTATGTATCCAAATGGTTTAAGGCAATCCCATGCCGGAATAATGATCATCAAACGATGATAAAGTTTTTAAAAGAAAGTATTTTATCCCGATTTGAAATTCCAAAATCCATCATAAGTGATGGGGATGTTCACTTTTGCAAGCAACCTTTCTGGAATCTAAAGAAAAAATACTTGATTTTTCACAAAATTGCAACCCCTTATCATCCACAAACTAGTGGATAGGCTGAATTAGCTAATTGACAGATCAAATTAATTTTAGAAAAAATGGTAAACCCAAACCACAAAGATTGGTCATCAAGACTAACTGATGCACTCTGGGCATATCATACTGCTTTTAAAACAATTTTGAGTATGTCTCCTTATCGATTAATCTATGGCAAACCTTGTCACCTATATGTGAAACTGGAACATAGGGCATACTGGGCCATTAAAGCAATGAACTTTGACCTGGACAAGGCTGGACTAGCAAGGAAACTTCAGATTAATGAATTGGAGGAATTGAGAAATGAAGCATACGAGAATGCTAAGATTGCTGTGGACAGAATGAAAATTTTTCATAACAAGAACATTGTGCGAAAGTCTTTGGAACATTCTCAAAAACTCCTGTTGTTTAATTCAAGACTCTGCCTCTTTCTTGGTAAGTTGAAATCGAGATGGACTAGACCTTATATTGTCAAAAAAGTGTTTGGACATGGAGCAGTAGAATTGGAAAACCCATCGAACGGTAATATCTTTACTGTTAATAGTCAGCGGTTGAAGCCATTTTTGGAGGACTTTGCTGAAAATGTTAAAACTATTATTTTAATGGAACCAGAATATCCCCCCAAGAATCGTGCCTGCCGACACAAAAAAGGATCGGGTCAGGGAGAACCCAATCAAACCTGACCCAAGGGGACGCCTTTATAAGGACCCCACCCCTTTTTCCTCTCTTTCCCATCTGTCTCTGTTGACCCCCCCCCCATTTTCCTTCCCCTTCCCCTTTTCCTTTTCTTTTTCTATTTTCTTCTTTCTTTTTCTTCTTCTTCTTCTTCTTCTTCTTTGTTGTTTTCTGCAAAATCGACCAAATACAAGCGAACCCATGACCATATTCCCTGAAGACCCAGTCCTCTGTCTCGTGATCTCCTTTTATTTACTCTATTTGTACATGGTTGTTCTTCTTCTGTTTGCACTCATGATCAAGGGTTTTAATCCAATGATAACCCAGATTCCCCTAAAGATGATTAATGTTTGTATTTTGTTTATAGGTTTCGATAGATGAATAGATCTTTGCCTTTCAACCCCATCTCCAAGCTCCATACACTGGTAAATTCGAAACGTTGGGGATAATTTTTAGTTTAGGTTGGGGGGGGGGGTGAGAACTATAGTTCATATTTTGTACCACCATGTGTCCAAAAATTTTTAAATTTTTTGTTGTTGTTTTTGCTGTTGTTGTTGTTGTCTGATGCTGTCTGATCATATGATGTACCTTGCCTTGTATTTTGTATAAATTGATGATTATGTCAGTGAATCAGCTTCATTCATCTTTGAACCAGATAGTGAGTCTTAAAGCGTAGGAAGTATGGATGTTAAACTTTTTTGGTTTAGTCTAGGAGTTTTGCGCACTTTTCCATCTAATGTGTATACTATGATTATGAGAAAAGAAAGAATGATAAGCAAGGTCAAGATCCAAGAATAGCAAGCGAAATCCCTCTGTGGCAGAAGCACATATGCTAAACGCCATTGTATAAACTTGAGATCGAATTGCCCCTGTTTTCTCTCAAAAGCTATGTCTATGATATTTGTAAAATGAAACTGACTGTTTTATATGCTTTCTAAACCTTGATCCAGTTTGGGAGGATTTTTCTACAGAGCTTTGTGCTCACCCCCTATAAACAACATATTTTTTAGATTATGTGATAGAGGAGGAGCTTGGAGTTGAGGAACCGGGACATTGAAAAGTTCCACTAGATGGGCACGTGGATCCTGAGGTGGATGCTTTGGGCTATACTCTCCTATGTGCTAGACTAGAAAATTCCTTTTGAGACTCGGTAAAGTCTAATACTTTGTTATTCCACTGTAAGTTATATTTGATTCTTTTGGGATGTAATTGCCATAGCCTGACATATTCTTTTGGATATTATGGCCATGGTTTGGAATTGAATTTTGAGAAGCTAGAACATGCCTTGAGTATTGACATGCCAACGGGAGAACGGTTGGATACTAGAAGGGTGTGTAGAGGTTGTGTGCTTCGAATTGGGGAGCAAGAATTAATTATAGATTTGGTTGCATTAGACATGAAGGGGTATGACATAATATTTAGGATGAATTTGTTGTCCATTTTCCGTGTAGTAATGGATTATTTTCGTAAATAGATTTCATTTCAATTACCGAGAGGGGTAGTTTTCAGTTTCATAAATGATTAAAATTCTTTCCATCTATTTTCTACTATGAGTAGTAGATTCTTGAAAGCTAAGGCGGGGAGCTAGTTGAGTTTCTTAGCTAGCTTGATGGGAGATGATCGGGATAGATCCCAACTGGATGTGGTATTGATAGTGTTGGAGTTTCCCGATGTCGTCCCAAATGAACTACTAGGGTTACCCCCACAAAGAGAGATTGAGTTTAAGATTGATCTCTATTCGGGAACTAAACCCATATCCATTGCTCCCTATCAGATGACACCTTTGGAGTTAAAGGAACTAAGGAAGCAGTTGGACCATCTCTTGACTATTGGGTTTATCCGTTTAAGCACTTCACCTTGGGGAGCCCCGATCCTTTTTGTGAAGAAGAATGATGAAACACTTTGGTTATGCACAGACTATCAAAGGTTGAATGGGGTGATAGTGAAGAATAAATACCCATTGCCACAGATTGATGATTTATTCGATCAGTTGAGGGGTTCTAAGTATTACTCCAAGATTGATCTTCGCACAGCGTACCATCAATTGCAGATCAAGGAGGAGGATATTCCTAAGATAGCTTTTCGTACCCTGTATGGTCATTTTGAATATATGGTAATGTCGTTCAGACTGACTAATGCTCCTACAACCTTCGTAGATTTGATGCACAGGATATTTTGGCCTTATCAAGATCAGTTTGTTATCGTGTTTATTGATGGCACATTGATTTATTCACGGACACAAAGGGAACATGAACGCCATCTCTCAATTGTACTACAAACATTGAGAGAGCATAAGTTGTATGCTAAGATGAGTAAATGTGAGTTTTGGATAAAGGAAGTGAAATTCCTTGGCCATGTTGTGCCAAAAAAGGGTGTAGCTGTTGACCCTGCAAAGATTGAAGCCGTGATAAAATGGGAACCACTGAGGAATGTGACCAAAATACATAGTTTCCTGGGATTAGCAGACTACTACTGGAGGTTTGTGGAAGGGTTCTCAAAACTAGCGATGCCAATGACTCGCCTTACAAAGAAGGGGGAATGATTCTTGCGGACTCAAGAGTCTGAGCTAGCTTTTTCCACCTTGAAGGAAAGGTTGACAACAACTTCTATCCTTATTATTCTGAGTAGTCGGGAATGATACGATGTTTATACCGATGCTTCGTTACGAGGCTTGGGATGTCAATGACCAAGTAAGGGAAGAAGTATTGGGTGAGTGCCATCGTTCAAAATTTTCCATACATCCGAGTAGTACCAAGATGTATAGAGACATGAAGCGCCAATATTGGTGGAAGGAAATGAAGCAAGGCGTGGTGAAGTACGTTGCAAAGTGCGTGGTGTGTCAACAGGTGAAGGTGGAACATCAAAAACCCGGAGGATTACTATAGTCCTTGCCTATTCTAGAGTGGAAGTGGGATCACATCACCATGAATTTCGTGTCTGGATTTCCACGGATGTCACGAGGGCATAATGCCATATGGGTCATTATTGATAGAATCACCAAGTCCGCTCATTTCTTGAGTATGAAGACCACTGACACTTTACAAACCTTAAGCAAGCTTCATATCCATGAAATTTTTAGATTAAATGGAGTTCCACTTTCTATCGTGTTGGATTGTGATTCTTGATTTGTGGCGCAATTCTGACAAAGTCTACAACGAGCTATGTGGACAGAGTTACACTATAGCACCGCATTTTATCCTCAAACAGATGGCCAATCCCAGAGGGTGATACAGATTCGAGAGGATATGCTACGTGCTTGTGTGTTGGACTTCAAGGGAAGTTGGAGTGATCATTTGTCGTTGATGGAATTTGCATACAACAACATTTTTCAATCTAACATTGGCATGACACCATATGAGACATTGTATGAGAGACCATGTAGGTCCCCAACTTATTGGTTGGAAGCTGGAGAGAGTATCTTGTTTGGGCCAGAAATTGTTCGGGAGACTACGGAGAAAATTCAACTCATCCAAGAAAGATTATGCACAGCACAAAGTAGACAAAAAAGCTATGTGGATAGAAGACGAAGACCATTAAAATTCCAAGAGGGGGACTATCTGTTCCTCAAGGTGTCACCCAAGAAGGGAGTGTTTAGATTTGGCAAGAAGGGAAAATTACCTCCAAGGTACATCAGACCATTTGAAGTGATCAAAGCTGTGGGCAAAGTGGCGTATTAACTCGGTTACCAGCCCAGTTGTCAGGGGTGCATGACGTATTCCATGTTTCAATGTTAAGAAAGTGTCAATCGAATACAACGCTTGTTGTGGATTTGAAGGATATTGAAGTTCAAGATGGAGCAACATATGAAGAACAACCGGTGAATATTCTTGATACCAAGGAGAAGGTGGTTCACAATAAAGTTATCCAACTAGTGAAAGTCTCGTGGCAACATCATGAGGTGGAGGAAGCTATTTGGGAACCAAAGCTGGAGATGCTAGAGAAGTACTCTCATTTGTTCCCTATTTAAGGTAAGTTTTGAGGACGAAACTTTCTTTATGGGGGGTGGATTATAAACCCCCACATGCTTATCTTAATATAACAATGTAATTATTTTTGAAATGCTAATATATGTGATAATGTATGCATGAACTATGCGGATTGTATGAGTAGAAATAAAAATGTTAGTTGTGGTAATAGGACATGTTGTCGAATATTGGAAGTATTCCGGAGTGAAAACACATTTTAGACAAAATTTGGGTAGAAAGGAATTTAGATACTTCTTAATATTTGTATCATAACTCTTTATCCTTATGTCCATTTAATCTGAAATTCTTACAATCGATAGTAGACTTCTAGGGCTACAAAAGTGTATTTCATGAACATTTTTCAAATCGACTTCTAAATAAGTCAAAACTTCTCTGGAAGTTACAGTAGAAACTGGGAAGACGTTCGAATGGCAGTGAGTCCCAATACTTTGGTCTCTGCAGATCTCTGATGGAAATGCAAAAGTACTGGAAGCAACCAACGTTCAAAATCCAAAGTGACGTTCGAACGTGAATCACTAATTTGCACTGTGGACGTTCGAACGTGACTTACGAATTCTAGCTTTCAAAATCGCACACAGGACACCATTTCTTCCCCTATAAATACTTAAACACATCTCTCTTAGCCCCATTTCAATATTTCTAACCCTAGGAAACTTTAGAGAGGAAGAAAGAAGGGAAAACACAAGAGATTCAGGTATTGATTCAAGGGGGGAAAGATCAAATCTTCATCTTCTTCACTCAAAACTACGAATTCAAGGTAGGGGTTTCTTCCTATTCTCTTACATTGAGGCTAGGACTTATATATATGTATGTTTTGACTATAAATCCTATTTATTAGTTAGTAAATCATTGATTCTTGATATTCTTGCAAACACTATCATGTTTTAAACAAAGTTATGGCTAGGTAGCCATGAAATTTCTTCTTCTTGACTCAAAACCCTAGTTTTCAAGAGAAATAGATTTTTCTCTTGATTTTACCTTTGTTCTTGATTTCAAAACTTTAGTACTTTGTATTGAACAACAAAATGGTATTTATGATGATCTCTTGCATTTTTCTTCAATTGTTCTATTGTGATACTATATGTGAAATTTGGGGATTTTAGATTTTACTTGGAAATTTGAGAAATTGGTTAGATATTGCATCTCTTGTGGATGTTTGGATGACTATGGGTAGCCATTGACCGGGTATTGTAGAGTGGGTAGATGCGTTTCTTACTCCGTGTGGGTTTGAATTTTTTCTACCACTCGTAGTGGGGTTGGTGCCCTGTGAGGATCAAACTACTATTCGCTCACGGGTACCGAGGATGAGGGTTAGTATACTATTCCTAGGTTGGATTCGTCACTGCCATGAGTTGGCATACGCCCTTCCTAAAGTTGTATATTCTTGAGAGGATTTGGGTGTGTGTGGGCCAGGATATTCTCAATATGTTTAATCATGCGAATCATGTATCATACTTGAGATACAGATATACATTGTTGATTATTTTTTATTGTGCAAATAGTGGATTGAGATCCATGGTGGTTATGGTTTATGGTGAAAATGGTGGTTGTGGAAATGACTTATTGTTGAAAATTGGTTTATTTTCTTATTTAATTATTGTTATTGTATAAATTTGAGATTCAAATTGCCCCTGTTTTCTCTCAAAAGCTACGTCTACGATATTTTTAAAATGAGACTGACTATTTTATATGCTTTCTAAACCTTGTTCGAGTTTGAGAGAATTTTTCTACAGAGCTTTGTGCTCATCCCTACAAACAACATATTTTTCAGATTATGTGATAGAGGAGGAGCTTGGAGTTAAGGAACCGGGACACTGGGAAGTTCCACTAGACGGGCACGTGGATCCCAAGGTGGATGCTTAGGGCTATACTCTCCTATGTGTTAGACTAGGAAATTCCCTTTGAGACTCGGTGGAGTCTAATACTTTGTTATTCTGCTGCAAGTTATATTTGGTTCTTTTGGGATGTAATTGTCATAGCCTGACATATTCTTTTGGATATTATGACCATGGTTTGACATACTCTTTTGGGAAGATGTTGTAGACATTGCATATGATAAATGAAATTTTCTTATTTGATGAATTTTATTAGTTGCTCTCATGATGTGAATGATATTTAGATAGTAATGCCATCTAAGGTGAATTTTGTTGCGTTACAGGCCAAGTTCTAATTTCACTAAATCCGTAAGGATGAGAAGGCATAGGTAGTGAAGTTGTAATCATAAAGTTTGTCCTTTTTTACTTAAGAACTTTGGTAGAAATAATATCTTAATCTTTGAATATTTAGATTGACTATTTGGGTTTTTTTTTTCTTATGTACATGCAGGAAATAATCATAGGAAAATTTCAATTCAAGCTTGAAAGTGTATTTACAAATTGTAAGAACATATATAAATATATGTATCTATGTGTATGTGGAAAAATATGTTGCTATGTTCATTTTCATACATAGTATTATCAGTTGATTGGGGTAATTTTACAGGTGGGTGAGGGTTTGTTGAAAAATGCCAAAGCATAGACAATGGCTATTCAACATTTGATTGAAGCTATAAGATCGCCTTGCTTAATACTCGTTACTTTCTCATTCATTTCTCTGTTTCAAACTTTATCACTTATGTTCTTTTCCTTGATAAATTTATCTGGTTTTTGGTAATCATTACTTTTCTCTATTCTAATTTTGTACCTATCAGGTGATCGACAACAATGATGTGAGCATAGCTTGATCTGTATTATGAAGAGTAGTGCTAAGCTATTGCTAGTCAACCATTCTTCTACTTGTAAGAAAATCTTGCTTTGGGTATTTGAATTCTAGTTTGTGTTATAAGTAGTCAAATTGTAATATTATTCGGTTAAGTCCTCGGTCGAACCCAAAGGGCGCTATCTATTGGAATTTAAAATAGAAAATGTAAGATTGTCGTGCACATAGTGTGCTTTACAATAACTTGTGGTGTAAACTTAGAATTATCAAATAAATACTTAAATTAAACTTTTGATTATAATAATTGAAAAAGCTACACTTTAGTTCGGGGATCCAACATGTATTTTATTGCTTGACTATGAAAATGTCACCTTACAATAATCAACTTCCTTTTTACTTGAAAGATAATTGGTAAGTTTGATGTATAAACTGAACCATATCACATCAACTGATTAAGTTAACCGGAAGGTCTATGTACCATGCATCAACCAAACAACCCTAGTAAACCCAAAGGTGAACCATTTAAAAGGTTTACTTTAGCTATTTGATCGGTAGGTCAATAATTCAATGAAGATGAAGTTCTGGTTTATGCATTGAATCAAAAGCATTGGCCATGAAAAGATTTACCCCGAATATAACCAATCTCTTGACTGTTACATAAAACTCAATTATGTGCATCATTATGTCATGCATGAAGTAAGTAATAACTTATAGATAGATTGGCATAGAACAGTAAGCTTAGTTCGGTTCTCATAACCATCTACATATAGTAATACGATACCGAACAAAAATAATAATAACCATCCATTAATTAAGGGAGGTATAAATATTAACGCAAAGATAAAATATCAGCATTTTCATAACACAAACAATATTATGCATGTCTTTACCCTTCACTAAAGAGTATAAATGGACTACTCACACTTCAATGGGATAGATGAGCAAGAAGGGTAAGATAATCTCATTACATCGTAAAAAAAATTCAAAAACAACACAAGAAATCCTTCTCTGAGGAGTAGCTGAAACACTCTCAATCTTATCTTTGGCTAGGGCACAAAGTGGGAGTGGTTCAACCCTCCAAATAAAAAGGATGTAAAAGAAATGTAGAAGTAGAGAGTTTATGGCTTAAGGAGTGTTTTTGGCAAGGTTTCTTCTTTTCTGGCTCTTGCTTTCTTCTATCGTGAAGTCCTCCTGAAAAATGACTGAACTTGGCTATTTATAGGCACCAAGGAGGAGGTCAGGGGTAGCAGACACCCAAGGCAATCAATCGGGTTCTTCCACTGTCCGAATGGCACCATTACTGTCCGGACGGTGCTAAGCCTCTGGTTTTTTTGGTGGATCCTTCTTGCTAAACTTGTGGACTTTGGCATTGTAATGGTGGCTCACCATCCGGATGGTGAGAGTCTTGGGTCATTTACGCTTTTCTTCTTTCCTTTGTTCTTCTTTCACACTTCTGTCCTTCCAAATTTTGATAATTATTTATGAAACCCTACAAAATATACAAATTAAACATTAGTCATAATACTACTCAAATTAATGATTTTAATTTAATTAATGCACATTATTAACCCTAAACCCTTATTCAATTCCACACTTTTTAGGGTTAATCACATCCCCCCAGCCAAACATTACTAGTCCTAGTAATAAAAATTAAAAACAAAAAAAATCACTTTCGTCGATTTTCGATTTCATTTGGCTTATGCAACAAGCCGTTAAACCCCTAGGTGATCCCTAGTGGACGAGTTTTGAATTGCGAAGGTTTCCAGTGAAGGTTCCTACAAACTTCAACCATTAAGATCAAATAATCAACATTTTTCACATATAAAACTAAATTATCATTCTATCTTTTTGATAGAATATTTCCTCTCCTAATCACTATAAGAGTAACACAAAAAAAATTGTAACAACTTATATTTTCAGAAAAACTCATGTGTATGTGTGCGAGGATGTCTTTAATTAAAAACACTTAAGAAATATCATAATCCTTTATTAAGCTATACAAGAGTTATCCTCGACATCAATCCTTTCCTGGGAATTACTCAGCAAAGAATTAACTCAATTTTTAGTGATTATCACTCAATAATTACATGTGATAATAATATTGGAATCAAAACAAAGTAATGACACATGTAATATTCAAAAGAAGGTTATCTGAATAAAACTGAAATTTGTCATAATCTCAGGAAGGAATATTAACCTTATATTAAACAACATTTTCAATATTCTTCCTGTTAATGAATAGATAAAAATGATACACATGCATGATTCCTAGAATAAAAAAGGACTTTATTAGGGTTATAACGTGGCTAAAGAGTATTGGGTTTAAGAAACGACGTCTAAGGGATTCAAAAGCTATGCTTTTCAATTTGTGCGGCACACATCCCCCTTTAACTTTCCAAGCTCTTGTAGAACATCATGCTTCCTTTTTTTCATTTTCAATCTCAGGCTTGTAATTTCTTGGTTATTTTTCTTTCCTTTCATACTTTCCTTTTACTTTTTCTATTTCTTTTTTTCTTTCACAAGTTTTTTTCTTTTCTTGTCTTTTCGTTTCTTTTCCAACCACCTTTTTTTATTTTTCTCTTTCCCTGTATAATGTCTTTTTCAAGAGATGGTGCAAGAAAATTAGATAGCAAGGGTTGGATAAATATACTTGTATTGGCTTAGTTAACATATGGGTTTAAGAAAAGAATTCTTACCAAGGCTCAACCATGACTTACTAGGGATGTAGTTTTGTAAAAGAAATGACTAAGGCTTAAAATAAAATCACAAATGGTCTACAATCATTTTCCAAAACTCATACTCATGCATGATTCTCATAAAGATTTAAAAGAGAATGTTAACATGTCATTCAGCGAGTGCTAATCAAAACAAGATTAATGAGATTATTCAAAGAAATTTTCTACTGAACTGAAATTCTTACTTGAGTAAATGTTAAAAAAAAAAATTTCTCCAAGGAAGATTGGCTCAAAATCTGCATAAGGGTTTCACATCTCCATTATATATGTATGCTTCATAAAGGTTCATATTATTTCAAAAGGTTTTTCAAAATAACAAATTATTATGTGCTCAAAATGATGAGTTTCTATGAAAATATAGAGGTAGTGCACAAACAATGTATGAAAATCCCATGTGATTTGGTTAGGGTTATACCTGCAAAGTAACAGAATGACAATATAACTTTGTCGTGAATAATATAAACTAATTATCTAAACATAGAAAAATTTATACGAAGCACCACAACCAACTAAACAACTGAAATAAAATTATAATTTAAAACAAAAAAAATCCAAGAGTACTCAAAACCAAGTGCATAAAATAAAATGTAAATAAAGAGTTTGATAATAGTAGAGAGAGTAAAAGATGCAAGAACTCCAGCTAGGCTGATGATGATGGGCCACCACTGTATCTCTTTCCAAGCAGCCTCAGAATCTCGTTCTAATTCTCCTCATACTTAGTGATCCTCTAATCGAACTGGGTCATCCTAGTTTCTAGACCTAACAAAATCTGTCTGTTAGTCCGATCATCAACTGAAATGTAGGGCTATTACTCTTCCTATTGCTGGGCTCTTTAGTGGTTGAAAATATACACCTTTTGGTAATGGATCTGCTTGTGGTTTTGGTGTGCTACTTGCTAAGCCTCTGCCTGAATTCCATGGCTTTTGTTTCAATGAAATTATATCCAAAGGTGTCAAATGCTCCACTATAGGCCAAGGTGGATCTACTATCACTCCTTTCAATCTAAATAATTCAGATACTAAAACAACAAAAGGAAGTTAGGCTTTTATTTTTTATAGTCAATAAAAGTTGACCCATTATGTATGTCAGCAAGTCAATGGTGTATCCTATTCCAAAATAATACAGAAACTAAGCTCTTTTAGTGTAAATTTGATTTTTCTGAGACTGGGGCATCAAATTATTTACAGTTATTAAATTTAGAATTCAATATTTGTCAATCAATCTCCTTACTTAATATACTTATTTGGCCAACCCCAGACATAATCCGGATTTCCAGTCAACTCAATCCCAATGGTAGACATATTAGGCAATATAGTAAGGGGATATTGGGGATGTTGATGCCTTGGTATGGGGTTCAAATAATTTGCAATTGTAGATGGCGTAACTTGAAAGGCAATTCCCCTAACATATGCACACAATTCCCTTGGGCCAGTTCCTTGTGCATTGCTGTAGAATTCTTGGACTAAACATTCATAAGCAAGACCCATAAGCTTCACATAATTTAACCAATCTCCTACTGCTAGATTTTGCCTAACCCCAATGTGTTCAAATCTTCATATATCACAAACCTTTTAGAAATAATAGACTGAGATAAAAAGTGAGTATCATACCAAATTTGCTGCTCAATGTTCTGAAAAAAATAATTATCGAATTGATTTTGAACTTGGGGTTGTTCTTCCTCCTATGGCACTGCTGGGGGCTGTGGAGAGGCTCCTTGCCTTGGTCGACTAGAAGAAGCGTCATCCCTTAGAGCTCTTGACTTTCTCCTTGAATCCATGATGACAATTCCTGATTTTCTTGATCAATAGAGAATTTTACAAGGATTTAATCGGTAGAAACTTGTAAAATATGGTGGGTAAGTGTTTGATCGGAGAAAAATTGAAGAAAAACTTATATGTGAGGCAGATCTGAAGAGAGAAGGCAGGGAGAGTTACCGAATTTTCAAATTTTCTACTACGAGAGAACTACAAAATTGACTATTCGCGAACAGGCTACTTTTATATAAGGCAATACTTTCCGGATGCTATTAGCACTATCCGAAAGGTGTTGATTCACTGGAATTTGCAGAGGGTCTTTAGCTGTTAGGTTTTTATCTCCTCCTGCTTCCAGTTTTCTGTTACGGACCTGCAATTACAAAAATTTAATTAATTTCAAAAAATTTTCATTATTCAACTAATAAACACTAATTATATTAACAAGAATACATAAAACTAACATATATACATCCACAACACATCCTAAATTATACATCTTTGATCATAGTCAATTTAATTAGAATCTTCTAAGTCGTGAACAAAAGTAAACCGATTAATCTCATGTTGCACATATATTGTGAGCATTGGACTGGAATAAGATGGCGTCTTANCTTGCTAAGCCTCTGCCTGAATTCCATGGCTTTTGTTTCAATGAAATTATATCCAAAGGTGTCAAATGCTCCACTATAGGCCAAGGTGGATCTACTATCACTCCTTTCAATCTAAATAATTCAGATACTAAAACAACAAAAGGAAGTTAGGCTTTTATTTTTTATAGTCAATAAAAGTTGACCCATTATGTATGTCAGCAAGTCAATGGTGTATCCTATTCCAAAATAATACAGAAACTAAGCTCTTTTAGTGTAAATTTGATTTTTCTGAGACTGGGGCATCAAATTATTTACAGTTATTAAATTTAGAATTCAATATTTGTCAATCAATCTCCTTACTTAATATACTTATTTGGCCAACCCCAGACATAATCCGGATTTCCAGTCAACTCAATCCCAATGGTAGACATATTAGGCAATATAGTAAGGGGATATTGGGGATGTTGATGCCTTGGTATGGGGTTCAAATAATTTGCAATTGTAGATGGCGTAACTTGAAAGGCAATTCCCCTAACATATGCACACAATTCCCTTGGGCCAGTTCCTTGTGCATTGCTGTAGAATTCTTGGACTAAACATTCATAAGCAAGACCCATAAGCTTCACATAATTTAACCAATCTCCTACTGCTAGATTTTGCCTAACCCCAATGTGTTCAAATCTTCATATATCACAAACCTTTTAGAAATAATAGACTGAGATAAAAAGTGAGTATCATACCAAATTTGCTGCTCAATGTTCTGAAAAAAATAATTATCGAATTGATTTTGAACTTGGGGTTGTTCTTCCTCCTATGGCACTGCTGGGGGCTGTGGAGAGGCTCCTTGCCTTGGTCGACTAGAAGAAGCGTCATCCCTTAGAGCTCTTGACTTTCTCCTTGAATCCATGATGACAATTCCTGATTTTCTTGATCAATAGAGAATTTTACAAGGATTTAATCGGTAGAAACTTGTAAAATATGGTGGGTAAGTGTTTGATCGGAGAAAAATTGAAGAAAAACTTATATGTGAGGCAGATCTGAAGAGAGAAGGCAGGGAGAGTTACCGAATTTTCAAATTTTCTACTACGAGAGAACTACAAAATTGACTATTCGCGAACAGGCTACTTTTATATAAGGCAATACTTTCCGGATGCTATTAGCACTATCCGAAAGGTGTTGATTCACTGGAATTTGCAGAGGGTCTTTAGCTGTTAGGTTTTTATCTCCTCCTGCTTCCAGTTTTCTGTTACGGACCTGCAATTACAAAAATTTAATTAATTTCAAAAAATTTTCATTATTCAACTAATAAACACTAATTATATTAACAAGAATACATAAAACTAACATATATACATCCACAACACATCCTAAATTATACATCTTTGATCATAGTCAATTTAATTAGAATCTTCTAAGTCGTGAACAAAAGTAAACCGATTAATCTCATGTTGCACATATATTGTGAGCATTGGACTGGAATAAGATGGCGTCTTAGGGTAATCCTTACTCTGCCCATACTTAATCCAGTCAAGATGATCTAATGCTTGACCTGAAATTGGTTCATAAATATTGATTAAATTCTCTCATATGCATTAATCAACCACATTTTACACAACCACTCAGTCGATTTGCTTGTCGACGTTTGGCAAATAAATTTTTTCTACTAATGGTTTTGCTTGAGTACCAAAAATTTATAATTTCCTCAAACCTCTTGCTTTTGCTATGATCAAAGAATGTATATCTTTCAAAAAAAGAGTGTAGCACACCCAAACTAAACTAAAAAAATTTTTCATCAATTTTTTTTAAAAACAATTTAGAAAAATTTTAGAAAACACTCATTATCTAGTTCTTTAACGTCTGCCTAGCATAAAGATGAACATGAATTATTTCCTCCCCCCAGCCTAAATTTAATATTGTCCTCAATGTATAACGTTATAAATCAAAATTTAAAAACAATTGCTAATACGGTCCGGAAATGAAATAAATCCATTTTGCAAAACCCTAATCAGCAAAACAAACAACAAACTAATTAGTTCTATTATTTACAATCAAATATACATAATAACTTTTCAAGATACATACTATGGTTCTATTAGCTGAATGAAATCCATATATAGAATAAATCCATCATAATATGGCTTAAGCCTTTGACCATTTACTTTGAAAATATTTTCGCTTAGTGGATTTTCAATTTCAATTGCCCCGTGTTCAAAAATTTGTTTGACAATGTATGAACCTGTCCATTTTGATCTTAAATTCCCAAAAAATAAGTGGAGTCTTGAATTATATAACAAAACTTTTTGAAATGGTACAAAGGACTTCCGCACAATATTTTTATCATGAAAAATTTTCATTTTGAACTTGGCAATTTTCACTGTCTCATATGTTTCATTTCTCAGTTCTTCCAATTCATTGATCTGAAGTTTGCGGGATGCACTTGCTTTGTCAATAATAAAATTCATCATTTTGATTGTCCAATATACTCGGTGTTCTAATTCCACAAGTAAGTGACATGGTTTACCATAAACCAACCGATAAGGAGACATTCTCAAGGGAGTTTTATATGCAGTATGGTAAGCCTAAAGCACATCAGTCAGCCTCAAAGACCAATCCTTGCAATTTGTGTTAATTGTTTTTTCCAAAATATCTTTTATCTCTCTATTGGCTAATTCAACCTATCCGCTTGTTTAGGGAATATAAGGAGCAGATTTTTTTTTTATGTGAAATCAAATATTTTTTCATTAAATTTTCAAAAGATTTATTGTAAATGTGTACCCCCATCATTTATAATAACTCAAGGAATTCCAATTCTAGATAAAATATTTTCTTTTAAAAATCTAATCACTGTGTGGTAATCATTGTTTCGATAAGGAATCGCCTCAACCATTTGGAAACATAATCAACAGAAACCAAAATGTACAAATGTCCAAAGGAGATGGGAAATGGTCCAATAAAATTAATGCCTCAACAATCAAAATTTTCAATAATCAAAATAGGATTTAAAGGCATCATGTTTCTTTCTGAAATATTCACCATCCTTTGACATCTAGTACATCTTTAAAAAAGAGTGGGCTAAAAAAATTCACATTGTAAAATTTTAGCAGCGATTTTCTTTGAAGAAAAATGTCCACCACAGACTTCAGAATGACAAGAAGAAATAGACATATTTCATGATTGGGTACGCAACACCTTATTATTTGATCTTTATAGTATTTAAACACATAGGAATCTTCACAAAATAAATTTCGTACCTCTTTCAAAAATTTTTGCTTATCGGTCCAAGTATAATGAAGAAGAATGACATTTCTTGCTAAATAATTGGCTATATCTGCATACCATGCTACTTCTGTTATTACAAATAATTCATCATCAGAGAATGTTGCTTTGATTGGTATTGACCCCTCTTTTGTATCATAATTCAACCTTGATAAATGATCAGCTACCACTTTTTCAACTACTTTCTTGTCTTTAATAATGAGATCAAATTCTTGAAGCAATAAGATCCATCGTAGGAGACGTGGCTTAGCATCCTTCAATGTAAGCAGATATTTTAAGGCTACATGATCAGTAAACACAACAATTGAGGATCCAACTATATATTATCAAAATTTATTTAAAGCAACTCCTACAGCATAATCACTAGCATCACACATAATTCAAAAAGTAAGGACCAATCAGAAGGTTGCATAATTGGTGTAGAAATAAGCATGTTTTTGAGTTTATCAAATGTTGATTGACATGCATCATTCCAATCAAATGGTATATATTGACATAGAAGATTACACATTGGTCTGGATATCAAACAAAAATATTTAATAAATCTTCTATAGAACCTTGCATGACCTAGAAATGATCGAACATCTTTTCCTATCTTAGGTGAAGGGAGAATGGCTATTAAATCAATTTTTGACTTGTCAACTTCAATTCCCTCTACAGAAACTACATGTCCTAGAACAATGCCTTGTGTAACCATGAAATGATATTTTTCCCAATTCAAAACAAGGTTTGTTTCCTCACACCGAGTAAGGATTGTTTCAAGATTTTCTAAACACAATTCAAACGAGTCACAGTATACTAAAAAATTATCTATAAAAACTTCTAAGAATCACTCCACCATGACACCGAAAATACTCAACATACAACGCTAAAAAGTGGTTTGAGCATTACACAATCCCAATGACATTCTTTTATAAGTAAAAGTGCCTAAAAGACATGTGAAAATGGTTTTCTCTTTGTCATCAATTGCTATTTTAATCTGGTTATAGCCAGAGAACCCATCCAAAAAAAAATAATATGCATGTTAGGCTTTCCAAAACTTGGTCCAGGAAAGGTAGGAGAAAATGATCTTTTCTGGTAAGAGAGTTTAACTTCCGATAGTCAGTACACATAGGAACCAATTCATTTTCTTGGTTTCTCACTACCGTAACACCAGACTTTTTAGGTACTACTTGTGTAGGGTTGACCCATTTACTATTAGATATAAGATATACAAAATTAGCATCTAACAATTTAAGCACTTTAGCCTTGACGATTTTCTTTAAATATGGATTTAATCTTCTCTGTGGTTGTCAAGATGGTTTAAAGTCTTCTTCCAAGTATATGCAATGAGTATAGAGACGAGGACTTATTCCCTTAATGTTGGCCACTGTCCCACCAATTGCACTTTGATGATTTTTTATGACTCTTATCAACAAGTTTTCCTAAACTTCTAACTACTTTGAGGATATTACCACTAGAGAAGTTTATCCTCTCCCAAGAAGACATACTTTAAGTCATTTTGAAGAGGTTTCAACTCTAGTTTAGGAGTGACAATACTAGACTCAATACACTTTGTTCCAGTGGGCAATAACTCTTCAAATTTTGGAACCCATTTTTCAATAGTGGACATATCTACAATAGACTTGTCATTATTTACAGACTCTAACAATGCATGTGACTCTTTCTTTGTATAAGCATTTTCAAACAAATTTTGGGTTAATGACTTAATGCAGTTTGTTTCATGCAATTCTTCCTCCTCTCTGGGTTGCTCAATGCATTTGATGTAGTTAGGAATGGTCATCCTAGAATGACGGGAATTTGTGTAGAGACATGCAAGACTGGCTATGAATCCCAAACAATAAAATCCACTAGAAAATAAATTTATCGACTTGAACAAGTACATCTTCAACAACTCCTCGTGGAATTTTCACAGAACGATCAGTCAAATGTGATGTGACATTTGTGGGTTTTAAGTCATCCAACACTATCTGTTCATAGACTGAATATGAGAGTAAATTGACAATGGCTCTAAGATCAAACAAAGCTTGCTTAATTCTAAAGTTTCAAATTATGCATGAAACTATAGGACTCCTAGGATTTTTGTACTTTAGAGGGGCCTTGTGATGAATAATAGCACTAGTCTGTTCAGTAAAAAATGCTCTTTTCTGTACATTGATCATTCTCTTTAATGTGCAAAGGTCTTCCAAACATTTGGCATAACATGGGACTTGATTTGATTGCATGCAACAGGGGAATGTTAATCTTCACTTGCTTAACCAACTCAAATATTTCAGCATGATTGTCCAATGGTTGAGGTTTCTTGACTCTTTGACGAAAAGTAAAAGGTGAAGGAACATGATTTGATTTTTCTTTTTCATCAGGCAACTATGTTTCCTTTTTATTGATTGATTTAGATTCAATTGGTTCATTTACAGGGATTAAATCAGCTACTGGCTCGAGAGTTTTGACTTTGATTCTCTTGTCACTCACTCTAACACATCTCAATGTGGTAATTGCTTGAACTTGACTCAGAGAAGGTTCAGAAGACACGACATTGGCCTGAGTTTTACCCTGTGGAGGTTTAGGTTGAGATGGGAATTTTCCCTTCTCCGTTGTGCTCAAAGACTAGGTTAACTTGCTTATATGAGTCTTGATATCCTCAATATGTTGTGAAGTTTGAAATCATTGAATGCATTCATAGACTGAGTATTAAAACTCATTTGATTTAAATGAACTAATTCATGGTGTATTCTAAACTTCTTGTGACGCCCCAAATCCGGGGGTCCTTTCTCAACATGTTGATCACCAATCAACCCATGGAAGTACCCATGTATCCCGCATAACCCAGCACCACATCATCACACAATCATTCCAAGGTCCAATATACATCAATTTACACTTAATATTGTGCCAATTACATCCTTTAAACAATAATGCTCAAGGCTCGAAGACTTGGCTAGTTATATTTAAATTTTTGAAAATTTAAGAAAAGGTACTAGTACCTATCTCACATGGTACCGTAACCTGATCCTTCTATTTGTCAGGTACCGGTACCTAAGTGACAGGGTATTGGTACTTGGACCTTTTGCTTTCAGTTTTATCTAGTTGCCAGGTACTAGTACCTAGGTGTCGGGGTATCGGTACCTGAGCACACTGTTTGTTAGGTACGGGTACTACATGTCATGATACCGGTACCTAAGCCAACTGGAATCTAGGTACTAGTGTCGTATGTCGAGGTACCAGTACCTGAGCCATTCTAATAGTCTAGTAATGGTACCTAGTAACCTTGGTATTGGTACCTAGGCCCAGAATTTCCCAAATTCATTCAAACCACCATCCAATCCCATTTTGAGTTCACCCAAACTCTCAAAATATTCAATTATGCTCAAAATACAGTCCATAAGAGTTCATTACATGTCCCCTTAATACGATTTACAAGTTTAAAACCAATTATGCAATTATTTTACAAAAATGCAATTTAAAGTCACAACCCAGCTTTTAATCAACAAATGCCCAAGTGAGAGTCATCCACCGGCGCTTGTCCCGCACCTGAAATGTTGTCCCCATAAAGGGTGAGTCACACTCAATCGGGTATCTCCTAAAGAGGCTATCCCCCAACCCTAATGCATATGCAATGTTCACATGTAATTCAATAAACAATCAAACATCCATTGAAGAATATACAATTCACAATGGATTCCATAATGCCATGTCATGTTATGAGATGGTACTCACACATGCAATATAATCCGAGCCATTTACCATCTTCCATACCACTTGCAATGTCAACCGTATTCATCCGGGCATTCCAAGCCCTCACCATTGATGTTACACATCCAATGACCATTTACGAATCCTAGGTCTTTCTTGGGGTGGGTATTTATAGACTTCCACCAATGGGCACCCAACCAACACGGCATCTATGGACTTTCACCAACGGCTCTGCGTACGCCAACACACTTTATGAACTCAGTACCCACAAAGTGCATATCTAAATCACCGGGTCTTACACCTGAGGGATAATCTAGCTCTTCTTGCTAACTCCGACCCTTATTTTCAATGCAACCCATGTGATACAGTTGAACCTTAGTCCCACTTTCCCAAGCCCACGTATCATCCACCAAAAATGGTGTTTGATCAAGACCATGCACACACTCACACTCATGTCAATGCTCATGAATGCCATGCTTCACATGCATATGCAAATATAATGTACAATTATAATTTTCATGTTATGTTCAATATGTCATGAGCACATTATGAACAATATTTCATCTCAACCAACATTCCCGATTGTCAATTATATCATAAGCATATAATCACAATTCACAACATTACCCAAATTATGTTATAACATTTTCAAAGCAATCAACACACTTAAATCATTCTTTGGCATTTCAACAAATACACATAATGTAAACCCCCACATGTTTATATTAATATAACGATATAATTTGTTTAGTAATTCTAATATATTTAATGATGTAAGAATGAACCACATAGATTATATCAGTAAAAATAAATAATTGGGAGACAAATTGATTGTGAAGTTTAAGTTGTGAAGGTATTTAAGCTTGGAAGAGGTTGTTAGGTAAGTTCAAAACATTTTTAGGTCAAAATAAGATTTTCATTGAATCTGGAGGTCAAGAAACCATGAGAGAAGTAATATGGGGTGTATTAGAAGCTAGGAAGTGTTCCGGAGTTAAAACACATTTTAGAGAGAATTTGCGTAAAAAGGATCTTGGACACTGCCTAGTATTTGGATCATAACTGTTTATTTTGAAGTCCATTTGATCTGTACTTTTGACCGTAGATATTAAACTTCTAGGGCTACAAAAGTGTATTTCACGAAAAATTTCCAATTCGACTTCTAAATGGGCCAAAACTGCACTTAAAATTGGAGCAAAAATTCGTCAGTCAAACCATACCGGTACGCTTTATTTAAAGCTTGCCGAACAGTAAAAACATTGGAATTCTTTTGTTCTAAAACACCATTCTAAGCCCCATTTGTCCCATTATTTCATTCCACTCTCACCCCATACCTCTTAGAACCCTAGGAGAAGATAAAGAGAGAAAGAAAAGGGAGGAAGAAGGTCTTCAAGACTTTGGCTTTTGATTTGAAATTCTTGATTACAAGGTAGGGGTTTTCTTTCATTCTTGTCCATTGATGTTAGGACTAATATATATGTATGTTTTGACTCCTAATCTTATGTATTTGCTATAGGTTCTTTGTTTCTTGGTCTTCTTGCAATTATTATCATGTTTTAGACATATTTAGGGTTGAATACCCATGAAATCTCTTTTTCTTGATTTAAAACCCTAGTTTTCAAGAGTGATGGATTTTCCTTTTGATTCCTCCTTGGTTCTTGATTTCAAAATCTTAGTGCTTTGTGTTGAGTAATAAAATGATATTGATGATGATTTCTTGCATTTTCTTCAATGTTCTATTGAAATGATACATGTAAAAATTTGGGGATTGTTGAAATTACTTGAGCTTTTGGAAATACCCATGGAATTGGGGATTTTGGAAATTGTTTGTTATTGATGGAATTATTGGTATTGTATCTCTTGTATGGTTGTTTGGATAAACATGAGTTACAATTGACCGGGTATCATGGAGTGGGTAGACGTCTTCTTACTCCGTGTGGGTTTGAACATATCCTACCACTTGTAGTGGGTTTGGTGCCTTGCGAGGATCAAACAACTATTAGCTCACAAGTGTCATGTCAGAGGATTAGTATACTAATGTCTGGGTTGGATTCGTCACTGCCATGGTGTTGGCACATACCATTCCCAAAGGTTGGATATTCTTACGAGGATTTGTGTTTGTGGATATGTGGGACATGATGTTTTCGATGGTGACCATGCTAGATCTTACTTCGTACTTGAGATACGAATACAATGGTGGGTTATTGTTCATTATACCAGATATAATTTTTACAAGAATCTTGAGAAGTATGGGATTCCGCAAGAACTTGGGAGAAACGATTTATGGTGGAATGGATTATTAGTCGTATATTACAGCGGTGGGTTATTGTTCATTGTACCAGGAATGATTTCTACAAGAATCTTGGGAAGTATGGGATTTCGCAAGAACTTGAGAGAAACGATTTATGCTGGAATGGATTATTAGTTGTATATTGGTTTCACTTATGCATTAAATTACTGTTGTTGCTTAAACTTGAGATCTGTTTAATTGTCCTTATTTTATTTCAAAATTCATATATGCTATTTGTGAAAGGTGACCGACCGTTTTTATATGCTTTTCTAAACCTTGTTCAAGGATGGAAAAAATGTTGCTACAGAGCTTAGTGCTGACCCCCTACAAATAATATTTTTTAGATTATGTCCTAGAGGAGGAGTTGGGACTGGATGAACCGGCACGCTGGGAGACTCCTATAGAAGGGAACGTGGATCCCGAGGTGGACACTTAGATCAACATTATCTTGGTTCTAGACTAGGATATTCATTTTTAAAACATTGTGAAGTCTAGCTTTCTTTTGTACTTCCACTGCGTTATGATAAATTTTTGGGATGTAAATGCCATGGTTCGGCATATCAATTTGGGTAATGTTGTAAATATTTTATGGAAGATGAATGAAGTCTCATTTATTTATGGATTATATTAGTGCTCTCATGATATGAATGGTTTTAAATTGTAATGCCGTCCAAGGTGATTTTTGGGGCGTTACAAAGTTGGTATCAAAGTTTAGGAATTAGGTCTTAGATGAGAGTTNAATCAAAGAAGCTTTACTAAGTTATTGTAGTTACCTTTGACCCTATATATTGTAGGATTAAAGATTATAGATGTTTGAAAACTCGAGGTCAGATATAATAGACAATTACTGAAATAAGGATGATATCTAAAGTTTAATATGAATCTCTATTGTTCCGCGNTGGTTGATGAAACTCTAGGCTTGAAATGGTTTGAAGTATATGTTTACAAGATAAGTGTGATTTGTTTCTTAATTAGGTTAATTATTTGTTAGAATTCATGGAAGCTTGCTTTGAGGTGTTGACAAAAATTTTGGGATGGATATTCTAGTTTTATATTGTGTCATTTTGGACTATAGGAGACGGATGGTAATTTGACTTTTGGTTTGTAAATGATGCTAGACATGGATCTTTGTGCAAGTTATGTTATCTATATTGAAGATGAGTATGAGATAGGATTTGTGACAAAAGACACACAAACTCGAGTTGGACAAGTATAATAGAACCATCTGTCAAACAGACTATCTTTCACTAATTTGATCATAATTCCTTGTTGAAAAGTCCAAATCGTGCACCATTTTTTTTTAATTCTAACTCATATATCTTTCTAGCCTTATAGGTCACACATGCTATAAATACCTAAGTTAAATCAGTTTATTCGTTAAATTTGATCAAAAATTTGCACTGTGGTATTCCTTAGATAGAAAAATGCCATNAATTTTTGGGATAAATGACTATGGTTATCCTAGTAATTAGTAGATCGTTATTATTTTGGGAATTATGAATAATGATTAAGACTATGATGACTAATGTGGGAAAATTGAGGAATATTGGTTTAATCATTGGNTTGCTTCTTAGACTCTGAAGGACTTATCCTTAAGCAAGCTTCCATCATTATTTAGGTTTTTATTTCAAGACACCCCCATGTTGATTGAAGTATTTTGATGGATAACAATATAAAAGGGGATTATGACTTGGTGCCTTGCCGACTCTAAGTATTTGATTCTACAATTAAGCNTGAAAAGAGTTGTAATGTTAATGAAAGCCACTAAGAATTGATTACATGGTTATTAGTGCTACCTCAAGTTTAGAGATTGAGAATGAATACTTGGGAGATATAAAAAAATTGTCCTAAATCAATTTGATGAGCATGTAGAGTTATTAAGGGTGATCTACANAGTCAAGGAGATGTGATAACTCAATTTGGATATGTGGAGGTAAGGTCAACTTAGATATTTTTAAGATGAAAAAATTTTTGAATGATAAAGTTATGAANTGATGAGCATGTAGAGTTATTAAGGGTGATCTACAAGTATGAATCTGGATACAAATGAGTTATGAAGGGGATGGTAAGGCTTATTGAGTTGAGCTCAAGATTGGGAACTGAAAACAAATATGTTGGAGATATAACTTGACACTTAGACTAGTTATAATAGTTGGTCAATTACAAAAACCCCCTTTGAATGGATTTGATGGACCNCGAATGGGAGTCTAGTTTTGGAATAATGATTGAAATTGTGGTTATAGGTCTTAAATAGATAGGAGGTTGTTTCATAACTAGGTACTTGAGGTTTCCAATATTAGTTTCAAAATATTATGNAATGGATTTGATGGACCGTTAGTGTACACATTTTGGAAGTTATAAATTGAAAAACAAGTACAATTAGATTTCAATTGTACAGTTTGGGTGGAATCTGACATATCTTCTAACAACTTTAAAGACATATAGGAATTCCTATCATTTGGCTAGTCTTGATTTCTAAATTGGTGGATTATAATTTATATCAGAATGCACNATAATCGTTGAGGATGATATACTTAGGTGATCTTATTTTGTGGTGGGCTTTTAGTTCACTACACTTAATCTTTNGCGAACTACTTGAGTAATGACTACAATGGTGCAGGTAAGGAGTATGATGAGGAATTACAAATAGATGTGCAACATCAAAGTGGATTCTAGAATATTGACTTACGTAGGAGTGTGAAGTTGTGATTTGAAATTATTGTTAGGTTTCAAAGATTGTGAATTTCTCTTGCCTAGTGAGAGAAACAAAGTCATTAAAAATACTGTATCTATTTCAGGAATGGAGATGAATCTTACGGTGATATCATTAATAAATTTTGAATTACACCATGATGGTAGTATAGGAAAGATGAGCAATCCTAATAGCAGAATTGCATTTGAGTTATTTGGATATGCTTATGAATAAGCTATATGTAAGAAACAAATATGAGGTTTATTGAAATGGTTGGTGAAATTCAAAAGAGAAGTGATATTTGATGAGTACAAAATTAAGTATTATGATCAAGTAGTTATGCATGCTAAGAAATTAGTTGGAACAATCATATGCACTTATTGAGAATAAAGGTGGTAAATGAACTCTAGTGAAGGAATGTAATCTTGAGGACCTTAAGTAATTGCAATGACGTTATAAATGGAAAGGATGGATATAAAATTTATAATATGATATTCTATTCTGATCTTGGATTTAATGCTTAAGGAATAACATACGTTGAGAACCTGTGGTAAATTAGAATTAGATAGACCAACTCAACGATTAAGTTTCGAGGATGAAACTTTCTTTAAGGAGGGTGGATTGTAAACCCCCACATGTTTATATTAATATAATGATATAATTTTTTTAGTAATTCTAATATATTTAATGATGTAAGAATGAACCACATAGATTATAACAGTAGAAATAAATATTAGGGAGACAAATTGATTGTGAAGTTTTAGTTGCGAAGGTATTTAAGCTTGGAAGAGGTTATTAGGTAAGTTCAAAACATTTTTAGGTCAAAATAAGATTTCCATTGAATCCAGAAGGTCGAGAAACCTTGGGAGAAGTAATATGGGGTATATTAGAAGTGAGGAAGTATTTCGGAGTTAAAGCACACTTCAAAGAGAATTTGGGTAAAAAGGATTTTGGACACTGTCTAGTGTTTTGATCATAAATTTTTATTCTAAAGCCCATTAGATCTGAAATTTTGACAGTGTATAGTAGACTTCTAGGGCTACAAAAGTATATTTCATGAAACCTTTCCAATTCGACCTCTAAATGGGCCAAAACTGTACTGGAACTTGGAGCAAAAATCTGTCAGTCAAACAGTACTGGTACGCCCAACTCCAGAGGCTAAACAGTACCGGTACTATGTACCAGTACGCTTTATTTAAAGCTGGTCAAACAATAAAAAAATTGGGATTTTTATGTTTTAAAACACCATTCTAAGCCCCATTTTTCCCATTCTTTCATTCCACTTTCACCCCACACATCTTAGAACCCTAGGAGAAGATAAAGAGAGAAAGAAAAGGGAGGAAAAAGGTCTTCAAAGATTGGGCTTTTGATTTGAAATTCTTGATTACAAGGTAGGGGTTTTTTTTCATTCTTGTCCATTGATGCTAGGGCTAATATATATGTATGTTTTGACTCCTAATCTTATGTATTTGCTATGGGTTCTTTGTTTTATGGTCTTCTTGCAATTATTATCATGTTTTAAACAAAGTTAGGGTTGAATACCCATGAAATCTCTTTTTCTTGATTTAAAATCCTAGTTTTCAAGAATGATGGATTTTCCTTTTGATTCTTCATTGGTTCTTGATTTCAAAACCTTAGTGCTTTGTGTTGAGTAATAAAATGATATTGATGATGATCTCTTGCATTTTCTTCAATGTTCTATTGAAATGATTCATGTGAAAATTTGGGGATTGTTGAAATTACTTGGGCTCTTGGAAATACCCATGGAATTGGGGGTTTTGGAAATTGTTTGTTATTGATGGAATTGTTGGTATTGTATCTCTTGTGTGGTTATTTGGATAAACATGGGCTACGATTGATCGGATATCATGGAGTGGGTAGACGTCTTCTTACTCCGTGCGGGTTTGAACATATCCTACCACTTGCAGTGGGGTTGGTGCCTTGCGAGGATCAAACCACTATTAGCTCACAGGTACCGTGTCAGAGGATTAGTATACTAATGCCTGAGTTGGATTCATCACTGTCATGGTGTTGGCACACGCCCTTCCCAAAGGTTGGATATCCTTGCGAGGATTTGTGTTTGTGGATATGTGGGACATGATGTTTTCGATGGTGACCATGCTAGATCTTACTTCATACTTGAGATATGAATACAGTGGTGGGTTATTGTTCATTATACCAGAAATAGTTTCTACAAGAATATTAGGAAGTATGGGATTCCGCAAGAACTTGGGAGAAACGGTTTATGGTGGAATGAATTATTAGTCGTATATTACAGTGATGGGTTATTGTTCATTGTACCAAGAATGGTTTCTACCAGAATCTTGAAAAGTATGGGATTCCGCAAGAACTTGAGAGAAACGATTTATGTTAGAATGAATTATTAGTTGTATATTGGTTTCACTTATGCATTAAATTACTGTTGTTGCTTAAACTTGAGATCTGTTTAATTGTCCCTGTTTTATTGCAAAATTCATATATGTTATTTGTGAAAGGTGACCAACCATTTTTATATGCTTTTCTAAACCTTGTTCGAGGATGAGAGAAATGTTGCTACAGAGCTTAGTTCTTACCCCCTACAAATAATATTTTTCAGATTATGTCCTAGAGGAGGAGTTAGGACTGGATGAACCGGCACACTGGGAGACTCCTATAGAAGGGAACGTGGATCCCGAGGAGGACGTTTTGATCAACATTATCTTTGTTCTAGACTAGGAAATTCATTTTTGAAACATTGTGAAGTCTAGCTTTCTTTTGTAATTCCGCTGCATTATGATAGTTAAATTTTTGGGATGTATATGCCATGGTTCGGCATATCAATTTGGGTAATGTTGTAAATATTTTATGGAAGATGAATGAAGTCCCATTTATTTATGGATTATATTAGTCTTCTCATGATATGAATGGTTTTAAATTGTAATGCCATCCAATGTGGTTTTTGGGGCATTGCACATAATTATGTGAACACATAGCGTGCCCAATTTATCACATTTCTCATGAAATCACCAAACAAGCAATTTCCTCAAACCCAATTTATGCAAGAATTAATTTTACACATTCTTATATCATTTCCTATGCTCTAGTTACACTATGAGTATATTTAAACAAGAGATTTCACCTCTAATCATGCTACCCATTCATACGTAAACCCTAGGTTGAAAATAAAACTAGGTATGAGAAGAATCATACCCCTTGAAGCATAATACACATGGTGGAGGCTTCAAAATACCCAAACCAAGCTTTAAAGCTTTGACCCCAATAATCTCATTTTTGAGACTTCGGCAAAATCCTCGATTTTTGGTACGTAGACGTAGCTCTCGTCACGTAGAACACTTTTTGTTCTTGGTCCGAAGGAATCCGACGAACGATTGACCCTAAATAGTATGAAGAAGGTTGGAAAACCCTTGTTTTCTCTCTTTTACTTTCTCTCTCTATCTCTATCCAAAAATCTAGCGTAAAAATGGGGAGAAAATATGATTTTTATCCCCTATTTATACCTTCTAATGCTAGGTCCACATTAAGCCACGTGTGTCACCTTTTCTTGACTCGTTTTGTCCCGAATCAATTAAATCTCATCCTATTTTAAGTTTGATATATTTTATTTGACCTAACTCTAAATTATTTTTAACATTTCGTAATTAAATCTCGATCTCATTTATTTTGGCCACACGACACTCGATTGCACCATAAAACATGAAAATTTTGATTTTCTTTGAATTCAACAAAAATTGACTATGTAACTAGATATTGCGAGACGAATTCAATGGTGAGGTCTATTTCGTTATTCAAGTTCTAAAAAAATTCTAGTTCTCAACCCATACCGTAACAACTAATTACCATTTTTTATTTTTTAATAAAAATTTAAATTCTCCCGAGTTTCACATTCTTCCCCTTAAAGAAATTTAGTCCCCGAAATTTACACACACATACACATATAAGCACATACATATGCAATATTCATAGAATGCTTATGACAAGAGTGTACCTCTATCCTCGAACAAGAATAGATGACTAGCACGGATAATGTCCTCACTCTCCCATGTCATCTCCTGCACACCATGGTGCTGCCACAACACCTTTACTAGTCTCACAATTTTGCCTCACAAGACTTTTTCCTTCTTATCCATGATATGCACCAGTCCCTCCTCGAAGGTCCCATCTGCATCATCAACTAGCTCACCCCAATCCACCACACCACATATGTAGGATCTAGAGTGTACTTCTAAAGCATGGAGACATGGAATACCACGTAAACACCCGATAAATTTGGCAATAACACCAACCGATAAGTGATTGTGCCAACCCTCTCGAGCACCTCAAAGGGCCCAATATACCTCGGCGATAACTTTCCCCACTTCCTAAACCTGACCACTCTCCTCTTAGGCATCACCTTCAGGAATACGTGATCACCAACCCCAAACTTCAGAGGTCTCTGTGGTATGTCAGTGTAGCTCTTCTAACGACTCTGTGCTGTGAGAAGACGCTTCTATATCAAGTCCACCTTCTGTGAGGAACTAGTGAGAAGATGCTTATAAGACACTGTATCAAGTGAGAAGACGCTTAGAAGGTTCCTTTCTCTTACATGACGAGGTACTAGTATTATTCAATTCAGTTAATTGTAGGGTGGGTGAGATACAATTAACAATATAAAGATCATCCACCAATGAACTAGAACGGATAAAAAGCTTATTATGCTTAATAACCACAGTCATTAAAATAAACATTATATACATCCCTAGCTAATTTAGAAATCAAAACTAAGTTCCTTCTAATATCAGGTGCATAAAGACAATCTTCTAATATGAAAACCCTATCTCTACCAAAACATAAATGAAAATCTCTTACTATAGTTGTTGCCACTCTCGTAGCACTGCCCATATGCAAAAAATCTCCCCATCACTAAGTCGTTCGGTTTCCTAGAACCCTTGAAAGTATTTGCAAACATGATTAATGGCTCCTTCATCTACACACCATGTACCAACAGATGACATCACTAAACATGATTCAACAACTAATAAATGAGATTTACCTGGATTGTTTATTTTAGAGAGGTAGACTGGACATTGACTCTTCTAGTGCCCTGACTGCTTGCAATGAAAACACTTTCCTTTAGGGTTTTTCACTGTAGCTTGAGGCTCCTTAACCTTCTTTGAGCCTTTTTCTTCTTATTTTGCCTTTCGACTTAGAATTAGAACCTTTCTCAATCACATAAACGCGACCTTGCTTCAGAAGCAGACCCTCAACTGCTTTGAGTTCCTTAAGAAGTTATGCCAAAGTATGAGAACACTTATTCATTTCGTAATTCTGGCAAAACTACTTAAAGGACTCTGGCAGAGATTGGAGGAAGTTACCAACCTAGGTTTCCCTGTCAATCTCAGCTCCTAGGATCTCTAACACATTAAGGAGACTCATTATCTTTAGACAGTGATCCCTTACTGGTGTCCCTTCAACCATATTTGTGTTCATCAAATCCCTCATTGCCACTTGCCTAGCAGCACGATTTTGGTCCCCAAACATATCTTTGAGGCTCAAAATCATGTCATAGATGGTGGCCATAGACTCATGTTGATGTTGCTGCACAGTTGACATAGATGCCAAAATGTAACACCATGCCATCTTATCAATCTTTGTCCACCTCCAATAAGCCAGGACTTCCTCTTTGGTTGTCCCATCATCAAGTTCAATTGGACAAGGATCAATGAGCACAAATTTGTACTCTTCAGCAATCAACACAATATCCAAGTTTCTTTTTCTAGTCTATATAGTTTGATCCATCTAGTTTGTATTCTTTAAGTATAACAGAAAGAGGATTAAATGAACCACCCATTTTAAAAAACCTGAAAATCACATAATTAAAAATTATGATGGGCAAAATAAAACATCGAATTCAAATTTAAATTTGGTTCCCTCTACCAATATCTAAATGAATTCACCAATAGCTAGAAACACTACGAATAACATGTCTCGATAGGGAAGGATGTATACTACCCATTATTGGTCCAGGCAGACCATTGCCAATTAATTTTACTATCTAGTCACTATACCATGACAAGTAAAATTAAATAGTTGACTTAGCTTTAGTACTATAAATAACAACAATGACTCAGATAGGAAGGATACTTCTTTATAGCTAAGTGTATACCATTACTTAATTTTGTGTCAATAGTTTTGTAACAAACCCCCTTTAGATGAAGAAGTGAGCTCATACTAGCAATTACTCAAAATTATCCTTATAGGAAGTTTGTACTGGTGATTCTGTAATTAACTTCATTTGATAAAGAGGAAGGAATTAAGGCCAACACACAAAATTAATTACATCACCTACAAACCAGTAATGGAGACTGTGGGATTTATACAAAATAAAATTTCTCTCCCACTTAGTTATTTAATACTTTGTGAGAATTTTCAAAAACATATCCATATTGTATTGACTTAAAATATAAGAATGCTTGTCACTCTTACTAAGATATCCAGGTCACCCCATTTTTATATGTAGTATGTATAATAAATAAAATTTCAAATCCTCACTACTTATTTTTTTTTTAAATTAGAGGATTTAATTTTATTTTCTAATTACACATACATACTTTAAACCTTCTTATTTTAAATCAATATAATTAAATATTAATACATGACCAAAAATCTAAGGTAGGTCAATTATCCATGTTGTCCATATATTAGGCTATTGTTGTACAAGTTAAGTACTCACATAATCAGAACATGAATAAAACATAGAGATCAACATAAATTAGGAGACTGAATAAAATAAACACTCCCAACTATTATGATTATGTCTTTAGTTCAATCCAACAAGGATTATCCAGCAATCTAAGATGAACCCAACTACGTGCATGTTGCGCTTCGACTGATTTTGGGGATCGACCTACCCGATCAACCTACATTGTTTCATGTTAAGGTCCGACTGAGTGAAAATGTACTTCAGATTCTTATGGTCCAAAAATACCTTGAACCGTTCTCCATACAAATAGTGGCGACATGCCATCAAGGTAAAGACAATAGCCGCCAACTCCATGTCATGTGTGGAGTAGTTCCGCTCGTGACTCTTCAACTGTAGTGAACCATAAGCTACCATCCTCATGGACTACATCAAAACACACCCAAGTCCATCCTTAGAGGCATCATAGTACACTGTGTACCTCTGTCCCCTTTCCAGAACTATCAAAATTGGAACTGAAGTTACCCTCCTCTTCAACTCCTAGAATGCCCTCTCACACAAGTCATTCCATCGAAACCCGATAATACCCCACTAATCCCAAGAAACTACGTATCTCGAAAACTAACTTTAGCCTCTCTTAACTCACGATAGCCTTAACCTTCTCTGGGTCCATGGATACACTCGAAGTCGACACTACATGTCCCAAAAATTTCACCTTCGTCAGAAAAAATTCACACTTGCTAAACTTGGCGTACAACCGATGGTCTCTCAAAGTCTGGAGAACAATTCTCAAATGGCCCTCATGCTCCTCCTCTCACTTGGAGTAGATTAGGATGTCATCAAAAAAGACCACGACAAATTGATCTAAGTAGGGTTGGAACACTCTATGCATGTGATCCATGAATGTCATCGAGGCATTCGTTAACCTAAAAGGCATCACAGTGAACTCAAAATTCCCATATCACACTCTAAATGTCATCATAAGAATATCTGGCTCCCTAATCTCAATTGATGGTATCTCATGGGTAGATCTATCTTGGAGTAGACCCGTGCCCCTCTCAGTTGATCATTCAAGTCATTAATCCTCGACAATGGGTACCTATTCGTGATGGTGACCCAATTCAACTGCTGGTAATCTATATAAATTTTAAGGGCCGTCTCTTTCTTCTTGGCAAACAATATCGAAGCGCCCCAATGTGAGGTACTCGGTCTAATGAAACCATTGTCCAATAGTTATTGCAATTGGACCTTTACTTCTTGTAACTCTACAGGTGTCATTCTATCTGAAGTCATAGAAATAGGAGATGAACCAGGTTGTAACTCAATTCTAAAGTCTATATCCCGATGTGAGAAATCCCAAGAACCATTGACAGCGCGTATGTATCAAATACAAATTATGGTTTACTTTCGAGATCGCTCTAGATTGATCTTGTCTCAGCACGATCGCATAAACTAACAACAGACGTAGAAAGAAGCTTGTTGAACCTTGCAATCTTCTATTGTATATCCCCAAATGCCAAAAATCCAGATGCAGTGTGGGCTGCAAAGACCAACGAACTTCTTCTCTCTCTCTCAGCCTCTCTTAAAATGTGAGTAGTGAATTGATGCCGATTAAGAGAGCCTAGATGTATATATATAGGCAAGGATAGAAACCCTAAGGACAAATAAGGGTCGGGCTTCCAATGGGTCTAGGATTTCTATGTTCAACCCAAAACAAACATCCTACAATCCATTAATAATAAGTTAGTCCACTAAAAACTTATTACTAATTTCCTGAGCCTTATCTCAAAATTACGCTTCGAGCTCCTTATTTTTATACGCTTAATAATCTCTCTACTTTTAAGATTACAGATGCCCATCAATTAAATAAATTATTGACAATTGTATTTAATTGACTTCTTTTATTCCTTGAGACCTTACCACTTGCTTGATTGTTTTTTCCAACGTCCAAACACGAACCCGAATTATGTGTATGGCTTATAGAGATTGGTGAGTGTCACTCTCCTTCGCGTTCAATGCAAGAAACTGGAAAATTGTGTATGGATGAACAAAAATGCGTGTGTGTGCAAAATTGCTCCCCAAGCATAGAGAAAGTTTTGCGATGTCTTGTTTTACATGGAATGAGTATTCCAATGTCGTCTTCTTAGGAAAGGCGAGGCCGAATCTTTTTTAAAGGTGATTTGTGAATATGGTAGAAATTGGAAAATATGTGTGGTTTGAAGTTTGGTGAGTTGTGAGTTATGAAATATGCAAGAAAGCAAGGTTGGCTAATCCATAGAGGTCATTGTAATGGGAATGTCAAATCAACTCATTTCATTCAACCAATGGTGTCTTGGTGTTCGATTGGTTCGTAGGAAGTAAGGGACTAATGTGGTTGAGTTGGACAAAAGCATATGTTGTGACAAGTCTATGGTGTATCAAGGGCCCACAATCACGCCCGCACCCAACCTAGTCAAACCAAACACTTTACACTACAAAGAAGAATGGAGGAGATTCGATTTCACATACCCAAGAGGAAATCCCTCTAGGATTATCCAACTAAAAGTTTAGTTATGCTTGATAAAAGCAAGAACAAACATGAAGTAGAAAGACATTGTGATGAAATCAATCATAGACTTGTATAAATGTAGAAGAAAGTTTAAACTACAAAAGAAATGACATTCATACTCAAAATGCAAAGTTTGTAGAGCAAATACCCAAATGTAAAAATGAAATATAGGGACACTTAGCTAAACTTGGTTACAACTTGAATAAAATATATTAGAGTGCAAAAGGGAAAGATAACAAGTTAAATGGAGCTTACTACAATGGAAATGGTGAAGGAAAATGTAAAAGATCCAACTTCTCTCTCTAAAACTTCATCGTCTACCTTGGAGCTTCTCTCTCTAAAAGTCTTGTAATCTGAAAATGTGTGTAGAAACTTCCAATTTTCGTCCCTCGCTTTTCTCCTTAGCATGAGTGACTGAGTTGGCATGATTGGAGAGAGGTTTTCCACTCAAAGAAGCAAAATTAGTCAAGGCATGGACCTCCCATTCCTTTCCAACCACTACCCTTCTCTCCTTTGCCTCTTCCCTCTCTCATGCTTCAAATCTAGATTTTGAGGTTAGGAGCTCATCATAGGGTGTTAAAGATGTCAAGGCATGACTTAGAGGACAAAAGGTGGGCCCCCTAAGTTGGTGGAGTCGTGTGAAGAATTTTCTTGCATTTTTGGGCATGTTCTACCAGTAGGTGCTTGCATGGCAAAAGTAGAAGATTTCCAGTGGCCTTTTCTACCGGTAGGTCTTAAGTCTTCTACCAGCAAGTCTTGAATGACGTTTACCAGTAGGTCTTGAATAACTTCTATCGTAGATATTGTCCTGTCTTAGAGTTTTCTTGGTTTCTTGAGGTCCTGAGCCATCTGTCAAGCAGTCCCTTCTTCCCCATTGACCTTGATCACTTGATGGGGTGCTTTATGCATGCCCTTACCAGCCCATTACCTACAATCAAACAACTCTTCGTTAATTATAAATTTGAAACCATTTTCCCTAATTTTTACCATAAAAAATAAGTTAAAATGGGTGCAATAGAGATGCATATTATGCATTATTCTACACTCATCACCACTCAACTTATTTGCTATGTCGGATAACTAAATCCACCTGCAGGGTTCGACATGGACAAAACATAGGAGCTTCCTCAAGAGGATATCATCAACTCATTTAAATACTAGGACGTGGTTTCCTTTAATAATTAATTTTCACCATACAAATAATATCATCTCCCAATTTACCAAATTTATTAACTCAATATGAATCTCACTCTTTGGTGAGTTAAAGTGACAATCATTATATGCACGTGGCAATTAAATATATCAGGATTAAGAGCATAAACAATCATAATAATCATGAAATATTTATTATCTTATTGAATTAGTAAAAGACAATAACCTCATCATGAGTCTGTTCAATACACAATGTACTAGTGCAATAATCCAAGACATCAAACAGTCTCCTATAGTCAAGAAAGACTATACCAGAATATTATATTACAATCGTACTAATGGTGTGTCCAATTCCATCTAGGATTGTGCACCTATACTCATTTTATACAATGATCCGATAATCTGGTCTTCTGTGCATAAGCCGAACTCTACACACCAGATTATCTAGAATATAAAATATAAAACACACATGCATACCATATATCAAATATAATACAAACATTTTGCCCACATAGATTCTCAATAAAAACAAACTTCCATTAATTAATAAAACAAGTTTCACTATAAAAAGTAAGCTTTTATTATATAACTCTATCAGAGGTAATCCTAGTAACTCGTCCAAAAAAAATCCGCATACTCACAAATTACTCAACATAGACCCAACTCCTGTCTCGCCTTATCCTCAAAAGTAAGGCTTGCTAGCCAACCCATCAACTGTCCGTGCCAACAAGAGTCATAAACAGCTTTGGTTAAAGCATTGTGTTTTCCCCCTGAAACTTGAAACAAACACCCTCTAGTGTGTATGCAATGACCATTTTTAATCACAATCGATGATGAATCGGTGTGCCTCCAACCAGTCCATCCCGAGGATGACATCAAACTCCAACATGTCCATGACCCTAAGGTCCACCATGAGTAAAATCTCTAAGATCTCTAACTCACACCCTTGACATATTTGATTAATGCACATCCTAGCTCCTAAGGGAGAACTCACATGCAATGGTTCTTCCAAGGTCCCAACCTCTAAGCTCAAATCCTTTACAAATGATGCAGTTATGAATGAATGTGATGCACTAGAATCAAATAACTCTCTTGCCCATAAGCGAGAGAATAAAATTGTACCTTGTATCACCGACTGATCCACCAGCTCAATCTGAGGTGTGATGGCATGGACTCGCCCTTGGGTCCATGAAGTCCGGGCCTGTACGCCCTTTCCTCGCCCACGACCTATGCCTTAGCCCATCTGGCCTGATTGCGGAGTCCCCACTCATGAAGCAGTAGGGGCCTGTGGAATGAAGAAAGTATGTACATGTCCCACCAATGACTAGGACAAAGATACCCTATAGCTTTGGGATCCTTGCCTCTACAGGCAATCCCGCTTCATAAAACCCAGTTGGTGGCATATAAAACAAGTCCTCTGGCCTTCCTGATGGTGGTCCTGCAATTTCACACATCTTAGGAGTATTGACCTTGGCCTTGGACTTAATAGTTGTAGCCCTGTCCTTGATACCCTTGGAGGGTAGAAGCCTTCTGCTTCTTACCCGAACTACAAGAAGAGGATTGACCCTTCTTCTTCCTATCTTTAGCACCAGCTTCTCGGATGCTATTGGCGTCTTCTACTTCTCTCTCAATGGCCATGTCATCTCAACCATTGAGTCTAAATCTTGTAGGCGATGGCCCACAAACTTTCCCCGAATGGACAACTTCAACTCATCATCGAACCTCCTCACTTTGGCCAAGTCTGTGGCCACATAGTCATCGGGGAAATGGGCTAACTCGGTGAACTTAGCCACATATTCAATCACCATCATTGTTCCTTGTTTAAGATCCAAGAATTCCTGAGCTTTCAAATATCGAACAGCCACTGGGAAGTACTTGCCCATAATAAGCTCACAGAACTCTCCCCAAGTCATTGCCTCAACATTCTTTGAGCCCTTGCCCAATTCCACCATAGGTGGGCCTCTCCCTCAAGCTGGAAAGCCGCTAATCATATCTTGGTGGCGTCAGATGTGATCTCCACAGCCTCTAAGATCTTCTTTATCTGTTGGATACAATGGTTGGCCACCATCAGAACCACCCCTCCCACAAAGGTTGGTGGCTTATGTGCCTTGAACCTCTGGAGGTTGTTTGAGCCTCCTTTGGCCATGTTGGCACTGGCTTGCATAATGGTGGTAGCCATCGTACCCATAGCCTCTATGAAGGCTTGTTGGTCAAAGGCCGATGGTGGTTAATTGTTGTTCCATCCACCTCCTTGAATATTTTTGTGTCCTCTTCCTTTATTTTGCATATACACACATGTTAGATAGCAATAGAGCACCAACTTAATATCCCAAAGCTAGGGATCGAAGTCTAAACATTGAGATTTCTCTCCTTGTCTCACTAGTAAGAGGTATGTCATCCGCTAGTAGACGCCTTAACTATGAACCTACCCATTCTTTCTTTTCCGACCCCCAAGGTTTTGTTGTCTAACCCTAGTGTCACATTGCCATACATATTCAATCATGCATATAATTCACATAGCACACAACATGTAGCATTACATGCACATAACATGTAATGCATAATGGACGCAATGACCTAGACCCATACGCCACAAGTCCTAGGTGAGTCAAGAACCTAGGCTCTAATACCAAGTTGTGACGCCCCAAAATCTGGGGTTATTTCTCAACCCGTTGATCACCTATCAACTAGCGAAAGTACCCGTGTATGCCGCATAATCCGACGTCATGTCATCACATGACCATTTCAAGGTCCAATATACATCAATTTACACTTAATATTGTACCAATTACATCCTTTAAAGAATAACCTCAAGGCCCGAAGGCTTGACAAGTTATATTTAAATTTTTTAAAATTTAAGAAGAGGTACCAGTACCTATCTCACGTGTTACCGGTACCTGAGCCTTCTATTTGCCAAGTATCAGTACCTGAGTGATGGGGTACTGTTACCTGGACCTTTTGCTTCCATGTTCTCTCTAGTTGCCAGGTACCAGTACCTAGGTGTCATGGTACCGGTTCCTAAGCCCACTATTTGATCGGTACCAGTACTACATGTCGTGATACCGGTACTTGAGCCCACTGTCCATTGAGGTACTGGTACTTAAGCCCACTAGAATTGAGGTACTGGTGCTGTATGTCGAGGTACTGGTACCTGAGCCATTCCGATTATGTGGTACTGGTACCTAGTCACCTTGGTACCGATAGCTAGATCTAGAATTTTCCAAATTCATTCCAACCTCAACCTTTAACCATCCAATTCCATTCTGTTTACTCAAACTCTCATAACATTCAATCATGCTCAAAATATAGTCCATAAGGGTTCATCACATGTCCTCTCAATACAATTTACAAGTTCAAAACTAATTACACAATTGTTTTACAAAAATACAATTTAAAGCCATAACCTAGCTTTCTTCATCAACAACAGCCCAAGTAAGAGCCATCCATCGGCACTTTCTTGTACCTGCAATATTGTCCCCAGAAAGGGTGAATCACGTTCAATAGGGTATCTCCTAAAGAGGTTACCTCCCAACCAAGATGCATATACAATGTTCACATGCAATTCAACAAACAATCTAACATCCATTGAAGAATATGCAATTCACAATGGATTCCACAATGTCATGCCATGTTACGAGATGATACTCACACATGCAATGCAATCCGAGCCCTCCACCGACTCCCATACCACATGCAATGCCATACGTATGCATTTGGGCATTCCGAGCCCCTGTCATTGATGTTACACATCTAATGACCATTTACAAATCCCAGGTCTTTCTTAGGGTCAGTATTTATGGACTTCCACCAATGGGCACCTAACCGACACGACATCTATGGACTTCCACTAATGGCTTCACCTACACCGACACACTTTGTGAACTCAATACCAATAGAGTGCGTATCCAAATCACCGGGGCTTGCACCCGAGGGATAATATAGCCCTTCTTGCTAACCCCAATCCTTTTTTTCAATACAACCCGTGCGACTTAGTTAACCTTGGTCTAACTTTCCCACCACGTATCATCCACCAAGAATGATGTTTGATCAAGACCATACACACACCCACAATCATGTCAATGCCCATGAATGCCATACTTCCCTTGTATATGCAATATAATATACAATTACAATTTTCATGTTATGTTCAATGTCACGAGCACATGATGAACAATATTTGATCTCAACCAACATTCTCGATTGTCAACTATATCATAAGCATATAATCACAATTCACAACATTACCCAATGCATGTTATAACATTTTCAATGCAATTAACACACTTAAATCATTCCATGGCATTTCATCAAACACCCCAAATGGCATATAATTATGTAAACACATAGCATGCCCAATTTATCACATTTGTCATTAAATCACCAAACAAGAAATTTTCACAATCCCAATTCATACTTGAATTGATTTTACACATTCTTATGTCATTTCCTATGCTCTAGTTACACTATGAGTATATTTAAACAAAGAGATTTCACCTCTAATCATGCTACCCATTTCATACGCAAACCCTGGGATGAAAATAAACCTAACTAAGAGAAGAACCCTACCTCTCAAGGTGTAATACACTTGGTAGAGGCTTCAACATACCCAAATCAAGCTTCAAAGATTTGACCCCAACAATCTCATTTTTGAGACTTTGGCGAAACCCACGATTTTTGGTTCATAGACGTAACTCTCGTCGTGTAGAACAGTTTTTATTCTTGACCCGAAGGAATCTGATGAATGGTTGACCCTAGATCGCAAGAAGGTTGGAAAGACCCTTACTTTCTCTTTTTTCTCTCTCTCTGTCTATCTGAAAATCTGGTGTGAAAATAAGGAGAAAATTTGATTTTTCTCCTCTATATATACTCTCTAATGCTTGGTCCACATAAGCCACACGTGTCTCCTTTTTCTAATCCAATTTTGTCCATAATCAATTAAATCTCCTAATGTTTTATTTTTGATATATTTTATTTGAACTAAATTTAAATTATTTTTCATATTTTGCAATTAAATCTTGATAGTGTTTATTTTGGTCACGCAACATCCAATCGCACTATAAAATGTGAAAAAGTTGATTGTGTCAGAATTCAACAAAAACTGACTAGATAAAAAAAAGTTATGAGGCAAATTCAACGATGAAGTCCGTTTCTTCATATGAGTTCTAAAAAAATTTGAGTTTTTAACTCTTATCGTAACGGATAATTACCATTTTTCCCTTTTTAATAAAAATTTAAATTCTCATGGGTTTCACACTTCTCTTATGTGGGGGTTGATAAAGCTGATATGGATGCTGAGTCTATGGTTGTGGTGAAGGTGGACCTGGTTGCTAACTCACATGTTTTGTATTTTTTCAACTGATATTCAAATGATTCCGCCACCCACGATTATAGGTTTCAGAGTATGAGTTTGAATAAGACTTATTAACGTTTGAATTGACATTGGTTTGTTCTATCAAAACCTCCTTGAAGGATGAAATGGTGGGACACTCCCCCATGGGATGTCCTTCCAAAGCACAGATCCCACACAATTGATTAGTGGGTAACATAACCTAAACTTTCTTGAATTTATTCATCTCTAGTGCATACAGCTTTCAAGACAAGGAAACCATTATAGCCCTTAGGTCATCATCCTCTTTTAACACCTATTTGCCTCCCTATAACGAAGATAGCTTGGTTTTAACAATTTTTGGTGAGACAAAGTCTCACATTTGGGAACTCTCCAAAATGGTATCAAAAAACTCAAATGCCTTATTGGGATTCTTTTCCATGAATTCTCCCTATGTCGTCATTTCAACAAACTGACGCATTGTAGAAAGAAGGGCATCAAAAAAGAAACCGACTAGAGTCCAATTTTTAAATGCATGATGTGGGAAAGCTTGGAGAAGATCCTTAAATCTCTTCCAATATTGATAAAAAAAATTCTCCCTCTTTCACACAATAATTCATATTTTGACGTCTCAATGCATTAGTGCGATGTACAGGAAAAATTTTCTTAAGAAATTCAGTTTGCAAAACTTGCCAACTTGGAATGGATTGAGCTTTCAAAGAATTTAGCTGCTATTTAGTTTTATCCTTTAGAGAAAAAGGAAAAAGTTTTAGCCGTGCCATTTCGTAATTATCTTGTAATGCACCACATACTTCCTCAAATTTTTTTCATATGCTAATAAGGGTTTTCAGATTCAAGACCATGAAAATAAGGTAAAAGTTGTATTGTCCCTGCTTTAATGTTAAAATTCGGAGCATTTATGGGAAAAACAATACATGAGGGGACACTAGTATGTGTAGGATGCAAATATTCTCTCAAAGGTCTAGCATTCTGGACTACATCTTGTTCTCTTTGGTTATTATTAGCCATATTTAACTCAAAAGAGTCCAACAAATGCTTGTGATGATGAAGATGAAAGATTAGATTGATTTACATACCCTACTAATGACTTAACAGACATAAACAATAAAAATAAAACAAACAGTATATACACATATAATACAAACTAGACAACTTCCTTGTTCTTTTTAAATCACCATAACTCACCGACAACGGTGCCAAAAATTTGACCTAATTTAAATCATACAACTAAGTATAAGTGGTCAAATTATAGTATTACTTGGCTAAATTTGAGGTCGAATCCACAGGAAACTATCTATTGGAATTTAAAATAGAAAATGTAAGATTGTCGTGCACGAGTGTACTTTATAATAGCTTGTGGTGTAAACTTAGAATTATCAAATAAATACTTAAATTAAAATTTTGATTATAATAATTGAAAAAGCTACTCTTTAATTTGAGGATCCAACATGTATTTTATTGCTTGACTATGCAAGTGTCACTGTACAACAATCAACTTCCATTTTACTAGAAAGATTATTGGTAAGTTTGATGTATAAACTGAACCATATCACAACAACTGATTAGAGCTTAGCTGGAAGATCTATGTACCATGCATCAGCCAAAAAATCTTAGTAAGCCCGAAGGTGAACCATTCAAAAGGTTAACTATAGCTATTCGATCGACAGACGATGATTCAATGAAGATGGAGTTCCAGTTGATGCATAAAATCAAAAACATTGTCTATGACAAGATTTATCTCGTCTATAACCAATCTCCTAACTATTACATAAAACCCAACTGTGTGCATCATTGTATCATGCATGAAGTACGTAATAACTTATAGATAGACTGATATATAACAATAAACTTAACTCGGTACTCGTAAACATTAACATATAGTAATACGATACTGAATGAAAATAATAATAATCATCCATCAATTAAGGGATGTATAAATATTAACGCATTGATAAAACATCAGCATTTCCATAACACAAATAATATTATACATGCCTTCACCCTTCACCCTTCACCCTTCACTAAAAAGTATAAATGGACTACTCACACTTCATTGCTATAGACGAGTAAGAAGGTTGAGATAACACAAATTCAAAAACAACACAAGAAATCCTTCTCTGAGGAATAGCTAAAACACCCTCACTCTTCTTACCATCTAGGGCATAAAAGTGGGAGAGGTTCAACCCTCCAAGTAAAAAGATGTAAAAGAAATGTAGAAGTATAGAGTTTATGGCTTAAGGAGTATTTAGGGCAAGGTTTCTTCTTCTTTGGCTCTTGTTTTTTTCTCTCATTATGTGCTCGTGAAAAAAGACTGAACTCGGCTATTTCTAGGCAGTAGGGAGGATGTCAGGGGCGGCAGACACCCAGGGCAACCAATCGGGTTTTTTTGTCACCTTTTTGGACCAATGAGAGAAGAGGAGGGTAAAGGTAGTTTAGCTACCATTCAGCCGCCACCACCACCGTCTGGACGATGCTAAGCCTTTGGTTTTTATGGAGGATCCTCCCTGCTAAACTTGTGGAATTGGTGTTGGGATGGTGAGAGTCATGACTGATTTGCGCTTTCCTCTCACCTTTGTTCTTCTTTCGCATTTTCGTCCTTCTAAATTTTGATAAATATGTATGAAACAGTACAAAAATACAAATTAAACATTAGTTATAATACTATTCAAATTAATCATTTTAATTTAATTAATGCACACTATTAACCCTAAACCCTAATTTAATTTTACACTTTTTAGGGTTAATTAGAACCCACTAAGGGTCTTGAAATATTTGATGACCCAAGTGTCGTAATGTATAGCCGGGTAGCAAGTTTGGGGAATCTCAAGTGACATTATGTTTAGTAGGATTGAGCTTTGGATTGTCAAACAAAATGATATTAATTCCCTTATGATGCATACTAAAATTTATAATTTCTTGGCAATCATTTTTTATTCTCTTTCTCTAGATATTGTTTAATGTTTAGCTATCCACTAAAGGTATTTGGTTGTTTAACTAAGGTTAAGGTTATATATATACTAGTTTTGATGCTTTTGGTTATACTGTGGGTGTATGGTACTGGCTAACTTCATGTGCAAGCTTAAAGAATGTTTTTGATATGAGATAATGAGTAGCTTAAACAACCTTGATGCTCTAGCAAATGCTTGTGTGTGTCCATGACAAGCATGTTGTAGCTTTCAAATTCTTCTTTCTTTGTTCTTGTTATTTAGACAAATAATTGTGATAACATAGTCTTTCTTCTTTTCGTTTAAATTTCAAGGATGCAAACAATCCTAATTATTTGGGAAATCAATTTTGCTTCATTCTCATTTTCACCCTTCCGCTTGGTTTCATAGTGGTTGGAAAGAAGAAAATGTAGATGACTATTATAGAATGTGTCCAATTTTAAGTATATGTATTTTGTACACTGTTTTAACAAATAAATATGCAATTTTGAATATGTTTCGACTTCATTTATGGTTGTGGTTATTGTTGATAAATTAGAGATTCGAATTAATTATATATATAAATGAAATACATATAACCTTAAGCGCCGAAATAACAAATTAAAAATATTTACAAATAAAAAATTATTAAAAAAATAACCTTTAGCAACGAAATAATTTTGTCACAGAAAAGAATTAAAACTTTTGGCAATGAATTTTTTGTGCCACTAAAACTTTTCATGTGATTTTTTTTGGCAAAAAAAATATAATTCATCACCAAAGACTTTCTAAGACCAGCCCAGGGCGACAAAATTATGTTGCCACCAAAAACCTTTAGCAACGAAAAAAGATACTTTTAGTGGCAANGGGCGGCAGACACCCAGGGCAACCAATCGGGTTTTTTTGTCACCTTTTTGGACCAATGAGAGAAGAGGAGGGTAAAGGTAGTTTAGCTACCATTCAGCCGCCACCACCACCGTCTGGACGATGCTAAGCCTTTGGTTTTTATGGAGGATCCTCCCTGCTAAACTTGTGGAATTGGTGTTGGGATGGTGAGAGTCATGACTGATTTGCGCTTTCCTCTCACCTTTGTTCTTCTTTCGCATTTTCGTCCTTCTAAATTTTGATAAATATGTATGAAACAGTACAAAAATACAAATTAAACATTAGTTATAATACTATTCAAATTAATCATTTTAATTTAATTAATGCACACTATTAACCCTAAACCCTAATTTAATTTTACACTTTTTAGGGTTAATTAGAACCCACTAAGGGTCTTGAAATATTTGATGACCCAAGTGTCGTAATGTATAGCCGGGTAGCAAGTTTGGGGAATCTCAAGTGACATTATGTTTAGTAGGATTGAGCTTTGGATTGTCAAACAAAATGATATTAATTCCCTTATGATGCATACTAAAATTTATAATTTCTTGGCAATCATTTTTTATTCTCTTTCTCTAGATATTGTTTAATGTTTAGCTATCCACTAAAGGTATTTGGTTGTTTAACTAAGGTTAAGGTTATATATATACTAGTTTTGATGCTTTTGGTTATACTGTGGGTGTATGGTACTGGCTAACTTCATGTGCAAGCTTAAAGAATGTTTTTGATATGAGATAATGAGTAGCTTAAACAACCTTGATGCTCTAGCAAATGCTTGTGTGTGTCCATGACAAGCATGTTGTAGCTTTCAAATTCTTCTTTCTTTGTTCTTGTTATTTAGACAAATAATTGTGATAACATAGTCTTTCTTCTTTTCGTTTAAATTTCAAGGATGCAAACAATCCTAATTATTTGGGAAATCAATTTTGCTTCATTCTCATTTTCACCCTTCCGCTTGGTTTCATAGTGGTTGGAAAGAAGAAAATGTAGATGACTATTATAGAATGTGTCCAATTTTAAGTATATGTATTTTGTACACTGTTTTAACAAATAAATATGCAATTTTGAATATGTTTCGACTTCATTTATGGTTGTGGTTATTGTTGATAAATTAGAGATTCGAATTAATTATATATATAAATGAAATACATATAACCTTAAGCGCCGAAATAACAAATTAAAAATATTTACAAATAAAAAATTATTAAAAAAATAACCTTTAGCAACGAAATAATTTTGTCACAGAAAAGAATTAAAACTTTTGGCAATGAATTTTTTGTGCCACTAAAACTTTTCATGTGATTTTTTTTGGCAAAAAAAATATAATTCATCACCAAAGACTTTCTAAGACCAGCCCAGGGCGACAAAATTATGTTGCCACCAAAAACCTTTAGCAACGAAAAAAGATACTTTTAGTGGCAAATTTTTTTGTTGCTAAAAATGAATTTTTTTTTAGCGGAGAGAATTTTTTTTTTTTAGTTTTAGTAAAACTCCTAAATTTTAGGAGATTTTATTTTTAAAATTTTTTTTAATTAAATATAACTACTGCTAGAATTTTGGACAATAGAGGTCGAAATAGATTTAATTCTCAAACAAAGTTTTTGAGTGGAATTAAGTCCAAATAAATCTTGAAAACTGGACTGACCTTCAAATTTTTCATAAACTTTTAGTAGATTAACTTATTGTTAATGGATCATTGAATATTTGTTCTGAGTTGAACATAGGATTTTTAGATCCATTAGAAGTTTAGCCTGTATTTCTCCTTAGGGTCTTTACTGTAGCCTATAAATAAATACACTGTCTGATTCTCTTAGTCATAACTTTTAACTTCACATTTAGAAGAGGTAAAGAGAAAAAATAGGGAGAATTCAAAATATTTCAGCGCATTCGCATTTTGGCAACATGGAAAGGCATACAGTAGAAAGTCGTGAGTTTCGTCGAGCCACTGTTCTATCTGCATCGTTCTTTTTCATGTTGTTTTGCTCATCAAAAGTAAACCTTAATTCTACATTGTATGGTTAATATAAAAGTAAAATTTTTTAAATTAATTATATGCACCATCAATAGATCTTCGAACTGTCGTTCCAACATTAACGATGGAAGTCCTTTGCCTGAAATTCACCTTCTATGTTATTGTGGACAATTGTTCCATTACAGGTACAAACATAGTGTAGACTCTAAATGTATGCAATTTGATGAGCCCGAATTTGAATGGGTGAAGCCCAACTTAAATAAACCAAGAAAGCCTAAAGAAGAACCCAATCGGTACTAGGTCAACCCATCGGAAAGGAATCCAAAGAGGCACCAAGAGGTCAGCACCCTAAACTGCAAGGCAAACGCCCAAAGTAATTGAGGTGCCGCCCAAAGGGTCACCCAAGCCAGGTGCTGCCCAGGGCTGGCCCCCTGGTCCCCCTTCATCCTCTTGACTCCAGTGCCAAGTCCAACCCACCCCAGATCAAGTCCAGATTCAAGTTCAAGCCCAATCCAGCTCAGGGTCTTCGTCCGACTAAATAGGAACATGAGGGAGAGAATATCGGGATGGAGGTCTAACCTTACCATAACAGTACTTACCAAAATAGTGGAAGACTTCTCACTCACGTCATCGCCTCACTACCTTACTAAACCTATATAATGTTAGGCCTCTCCACAGAAAGGGCAGGACATTCAGACCTCACACATCTCTACCTACACACACCCATCTCTCCCTCAAATCATTGTAATTCTCTCAGAGTTACTCTTCCGGTTACATTATTCATCAATAAAATACCCCCGACCACCGCTGCCATTCCCAAGAGTGGAGTAAGTCATCCGGACCGAACCACTATAAATCTCTGTGTTGACTCTTTATTTATTGTTCTATCATTAATTGCCTAATTTTTATTTATTAATTGCACCCTTACACATTCTTAACTATTGATCTTGCGCAATACCAATTTGTGCATCGTTAATTTGACGTCGTCTATGGGAAGCGACTAGTTTTCTACTCTCTTCTAATCCATGGTAATCACGACCAGATCAATGAGCCAACAGCTAGGAGACAACAACTCGGCCTATCGGGAGGAGGCTCCACCTCCCCTCGCACCATCGGAGCCATCTGCTATGGTGACCCCCGTCATTGGACAATAGCTCCTCCAAACCATGCAACTGCTGGTGATCCAAAACCAACAGATCATCCAGCTCATGCTCGCCCAAGGAGGTATTGCCTCTCACCCCGTAGTAGGAGTCCCACTCCTTCTAATAGGAGAGGAGCCACTACTTGTCCCTTCTGGGTGCCACACAGCCCCCCACCATGGGGGCCCTTGCCAGAATGCTCTAGTGTCACGCTAGGGAACCCCTCGTCCAGTAGTTCCTCCTTAACGCACAGGGAGCTCACGTGTTCACCATTCACATGTGCCTGCGCAGAAGGACGAAGGAGAAAGTCAATATGGGGACCATGAAAGCCAATTCCATCACCCAAGTGAGGATGTCCCCAACCAGTGGGACGAGAGGATTAGAGAGGCGCAAAACCAACTCGGTGATGCCCTCAACGCCATCAAGGCACAGGCTCCTGAAACTGCGGACTACTTGGTAAGACTTACTGATACACCCTTAGTTGTTGATATTGTCAATTATCCTTTACTCTCAAAGTTCAAGATGCCTACTATTAAGATCTTTAATGGCACCAAAGACTCCCTCGACCATCTTGACACATACAAGTCCCTCATGCAACTACACAACGCGCCTGAGGAGATTATGTATAGAGCCTTCCCTACCACCTTGAAGGGGTCTGCTCACCAGTGGTTCTCTAAGATAAGGCCCTCCTCCATCCACTCTTTCGCAAAACTGAGTAGGGCGTTTGTCTCCTACTTTCTCCTACTTCATTGGGGGACGCCGACATCAGAAAATAGTAACCCACCTGCTCACCATCAAGCAGGACAGGGATGAAAGTCTCAGAGATTACCTTGCCCTCTTCAATGAGGAATTTCTCCAGGTTAAGGAGCCAGATGATAAGGTGGCCTTGACCGTATTTATCGCTGGATTTCGTACCTCCAGTTTCATGTTCTCTGTACTTAAGAAGTCGTCCTTCAGCATGCCCAAGCTACTGTCCAGGGCACAGAAATATATGAATACCGAGGACGTCACCAATGCCCGTCGGGGTGAGTCCTCTCGAGGAGGGAAAAATAGGAAAGATACCCGTGAAGACAGGAGAGAGATTGAGAAAAAGAGGAAAAAAGCCGAAAGAGTCTCTATGAAAGACCATCTCGAGCCACTACCCCTGAGAGACCGACAACCTTTCACTCCACTCAATGTCTCAGTGGAGCACATCCTACTCCAAATACAAGATGACCCGACATCCGTTGGCCTGAAAAAAAAAAAAAATCTGACCCAAAGTGTCAAAATCCCAGTAAGTACTGCCACTTCCACCGTGACCACGATCATGACACTAATGACTACTTCTAGGTTAATAAGCAGGTTGAAGAGCATATCCAGCGTGGCCAGCTGAGACAGTATATTGCTAGTCGAGGACCAGCCCCACCATATGAAGAATGAGAGCATCAGCTACCCCTCAGTGAGATTCAGACCCTCGCTGGAGGGTTAGGAGGAGGAGGTGACTCCAACTCCGCAAGGAAGACAAATGCCTAGAGAGCCAGACAAGTAGAGTCTCATGACTCTCGCCCACTGAAGATACTCCGACATGGGAACGAGGAGGTCATCACTTTTTCAAACAGAGACCTTGAGGGGATCCAGGTCCCACATGATGACCCTCTAGTATTGACCTTGATGGTAGCCAACTATCAAGTCAGGAGGGTCTTAGTCGATAGTGGCAGCTCAGCCGACATCCTGTTTGCCACAGCCTATGCCAGCCTTCACCTCAGCAGAGAGCGACTACAGCCAGTCAGAACTCCCTTGGTTGGATTCTCAGGAGAAAGAGTCCATCCCTTGGGATCTATCACCTTGTCTGTCACAGCAGGAACTACACCAAGCAGCTCCAATGTGATGGTAAATTTTCTTGTACTTGATTGCTCATTTGTATATAATATAGTTCTTGGACGACCTGCCCTCAATGCCATAAGGGCAGTTTCATCAACCTACCACCTTCTCCTCTATTTTCTAACCACCAGTGAGATTGTGGAGATAAGAGGAGATCAGGTCTCAGCCAGAGAGTGCTATGTGGCCTCTATGAGGGCCAAAAGACCACAAGAGACTCTCCAAGTCAAAGTGCTTGACCCAAGGGACGACAATACCTTAGAAAGGGGTGAACTTGCAGAAGACCTATAGCCTGTAGTAATTGATAACAGCCTTCTAGAGAGGAAGGTCTACATAGGTTCCTCGCTCTCCCATGGGCAGGTATTCACCTTAGTAGACTTCCTCAAGTGGAACATAGACGTCTTCGCTTGGTCCCACGAAGACTTGGAGGGTATCGACCCCGAGGCGGCCTCCTACCGACTCAATGTTGACCCTAGATACAAGCCTATCCACCAGAAGTTGAGGAGTGTACATATTGAAAGGGGGCAAGCCATAGAAGAGGAGGTAGACAGGCTACTTACGAATGGATCAGTGATGGAGGTAGCCTACCCAGACTAGCTATCCAATGTGGTGATGGTAACAAAAGCCAATAGGAAGTAATGCCTCTACGTAGACTTCACAGAACTCAACAATGCATGTCCCAAAGATAGCTATCCTCTCCCATGCATCGACCTCCTCATTGACGTTACTGCTAGATACGAGCTCTTAAGCTTTCTGGACGCCTACTCTGGGTACAATCAGATTAGCATGTTTTCCTTAGATCAGGAGAAGACCTCGTTCGTCACACCGAGAGGCACTTACTGTTACAGGGTGATGCCTTTTGGACTCAAGAACGCTAGAGCCACATATCAATGCCTCATCAACAGGATGTTCAAGGCCCAGATCGAAAAGACGATGGAGGTCTATATAGACAACATGTAGGTAAAGAGTGCAGCAGCGACAGATCATGTAACACAACTGCAGGAGACCTTTGACATATTGAGAGCCTACAAGATGAAGTTGAATCCTGAAAAGTGTGCCTTTGGCGTCAGTTCAGGAAGTTCTTAGTCTTCATGGTCCACAAGAGGGGCATTGAGGCCAACCCAGATAAAATCAGAGTTATCTTGGATATGAAATCCCCCACTTCAACAAAGGAAGTCCAGCGCCTTAATGAGAGAATAGCAGCCCTCAATAGGTTTGTCTCTAAATCAGCGGGTAAATGCCTACCATTTTTTAAGATCCTTCGCAAGTCTTTCTAGTGGAGCCCAGACGCAGAAGAGGCCTTCCTGAAACTCAAGGCTTACCTTGCCATTCCACCACTACTCTCTCATGTTGTATCAGGAGAGACTCTCTACCTTTACCTCTTCTCTTCACCCTTTGCATAAGCTCTGTCCTCATCAGAGAGGATAGAGGCATTCAGAAGCGAGTATATTATGTAAGCAAGGCGTATCCAGGGGCAAAGGTGAGGTACTCAGGACTGGAAAAGTTAGCTCTCACCCTTGTCACTACTTTCATAGCCACATTATTGTGGTTGTCACCGATCAGCCATTGAAAAGAATTTTAGGAAAGCCCGATGTCTCCGACAAACTGCTTAAGTGGACTCTGGAGTTGAGTGAATTCGATGTGTAGTACCATCTGAGGGCTGCAATCAAAGCCCAAGCACTTATAGACTTTGTGGCCAAGTCTACACCGCCACAGGAGTCTCAGGAAGAAGCACCAAGCACCCCTATGTTCATCTGCTCAGTGCACACTGACTCCACCCTCCAACAGACTAGCCCAGACGCTACCCAAGGAGAACTTCACGACCCAAAGAAGGAGCCAAAAGCAGCCCCGCATATTGGGCAGCCCTGGGTGCCACCCACTTGGCCCCTGGCGCCACCCACCTCGCCAAGGGCGCCGCCCACCTAGCCTGGGGCACCACCCAGTCTGCCTAAGGCGTCGCCCTCTCAGCCCTCATCAAATTCCACTCACTCCTCCTTCTAGGAGACGCCTCCATCACCCACTACACCATGTTGGAAACTCTACGTAGATGGGTCATCCACCAATGAGGGCGACGGAATCGAACTAGTGCTGATCAATCCGCATGACACTCCATTGAAGTACGTTGTCTCCCTCCACTTCACCACATCGAATAATCAGGCTGACTATGAGGCAATTATATCGGGCCTAAGATTGGCCTTGGAGATGGAGGCCCTCAACCTAACAACCTATAGTGACTCTCATATTATAGTCAATCAGGTGAGGGGAGATTTTGAAATGAAAGAAGAAAGGATGCAAGAGTATCTATTGGTGGTCCAAGCTCTGCTCACAAAGTTTACCTGCTTTTAGATACACCATGTGCCTCGAGAGGAGAACTCTATGGCAGATGCCCTTGCCAAGTTTGCCTCTGCCAACATACTTATGGGCCCAGCATTGACAAGTCACCAGTTTGAGTCTAGCACCTCCAAGACAAAGGAGGACAATGTTTATTGTGCATCCTCGAAATCCAACTGGATAACTCTTATCCAAGCCTACCTAGAAGAGGGCACTCTCTTAGATGACCAAGTGGAAGCCAGAAGGTTAAGGATGAGAGCATCCAGGTATGTCATCCTACAAAACACCCTCTACAAGAAAAGTCATTCTCTCCCACTACTTCATTTTCTCACCCACGAAGAAGCTAACTATGCCATGAGGGAATATGTGGGAACCATTCAGGAGGACGTGCGTTGGCCTATAAATTAGTTAGACAGGGGTACTATTGGCCTACCATGATCCGAGACACCCAAAACTTTGTTAGGAGATGTGACAAGTGTCAGTGCTTTGCGACTATGCCCAGACAGCCACAGGAAGAGCTTACTGTAATCCAAAGCCCATAGCCTTTCTCCATGTGGGGGATTGATATCCTAGGTCCCCTCTTGGTGAGTCGAGGGCAATGTAAATTTGTAGTCATAGCCATCGACTACTTCATTAAATGGGCAAAAATTGAAGCCTTAACCAGAATCACAGACCAGAAAATAAAGGACTTTATATGAAGGAGTCTAGTCTGTAGCTTTGAGATACCGCATGCCATTGTGAGTGACAACACTAAGCATTTTAACAACAAACTCCTCAACAGATCTTGTGCAGACCTCCAAATCAAACAGCCCCACTCCAGCCCGGCCCATCCATAAGCGAACGGGCAAGTAGAGGTCACTGTCAAGGCCATACTCTATAACTTGAAAGCCAGACTGGAGAATGCAAAAGGGAAGTGGGTAGACGAACTCCCAGGAGTACTATAGGCCTATCGGATGACACCAAGAAGTTCTACGGGTGAGACCCCTTTCTCTCTAGCCTATGGGACAGAGGTAGTGATACCCGTTGAAATTCGGGTACACTCCCTTAGGGTTTAGCACCATAACCCTACCAGTAATGAAGAAGGGAGATACCCATGCTCAGGCATGCAGAGTACAAGCGTCGCATGACCAAGTACTACAACTCGATGGTGAAGCCTCGTGCCTTCTTACCCGGGGACTTGGTCCTCAAAAAGATTAGTTTGTCCACCAAAGACACCTCGGGAAGAAAAATTGGGACCCAACTGGAAAGGACCTTACACGGTCACTAAGGTGGTAAGGCCGAGTACCTATAGAATCTGAAATTTTGAAGGAAAGCTTCTAGCCCATCCATGGACTGCAGAGCATCTAAAGAAATATTATCAGTAGTTGGGGCAGTGAGTTATAAGTTGGTAGTCATTATCTAGACTGTTTACCTTTTCATTTGTGTCAACTTTTTTCAAAAATTTACTTTGAATTGTGGAATAGAAATTTGCAATATTTTCCAAAAAATTGTATTTCTTTCAAGTTCATGAAGCCTTTACAAAAAATAGAATCTGACCTATCAACAAAAACATGAATTCAAAGACACACAAAGACACCTCCTAATATTACTCACTGCCTCTACTCCCACCATCGCTCGCATCCTCCTTATCAGTCTCTGGAGCCTCATCAGGCTTAAACCTAGAAAATTCATAAGCAAGGAGTACTATTGAGACCTTCCTCCTGAGCTCATCATAGCCGTCAATGAAGGCGCCAGCCATGGCCCTCTCAGTAGTATCCCTTATCTTCTCCATCTCTATGGAGTGAGCCTCTGCCCTAATAGCTCTCTCAAGTGCTACACGAAGGTCAGCCTCAAGTTGGGCAGCCCTCTCATGCACTAACTTCAACTCCTCAACGGCATCCTTTTGTGCCTACCGCCCAAGCCTCAGTTGTTTCGCAGCATACTCTCGTGCCTGCTGCTCGTGCCTAAGCTGTTCCTCAGCAGCTTCACACGCCTACTTCTCCAATGTCTAGCCATTGACTGCCTCCTAATCTTTAGGGCGTTATTAAACAAGCATGGCAAGGTAGCAGCCACCTATAGGCATTTGAAGATGAAAGTACAAAGAAAGTTATAAAATAAGCCAAGATATGACAAAGAAAGCCAGATGCAAAGCAAGAGTGTAAGACATACCAAAGTGAAGCCTTCTACAGTAGCATTAACTACACCCTCTGGACCTCGAGAGGTTATCTCTTGGGCTTTGATGCCGGTCACGAAATCACAAAATCTCGCCCTTGCCAATCTCACGTCCTGTACCATAGACACGTGTACACCTGAAGTTGGACAGCTTAGCGGGTCCTCAGTCCTGGCAGAAAATGGCACCGGAGCTTCAGAAGTGCTAGAGCCATCTCTCGGGGGTGAGGAGACATCAATCAAAGAGGGAAGAGGAGCATCACCAAGATCAACCTTTATGAGACCAGCCTGACCGGTGGACCCCGGCTGAGAAGAACTGGGGGCATTAGACTTTGCCCTCTTGGAAAGAGGAGGAGGAGAAGACGTCCCCTGGAAGCAAGAACTTCCCCAACTATTGATCTATCAATAGGAGTATCTGAAGAACCAGTATAAATCAAAAAGCCTACAACGTTGCGAACACAAGGTGTCTGCTAAAGAAATCAAGTAACTTTCTTCCTTGGCCTCGAAGGAGCAATAGAAACACCAGATGTCGACATGATCTCAAAAAATTCCTTGAATGGATGATCACGAACCATCTGGAGCAACCTCCCCTGATCTGTGGATAGAGTCGGGGAAGTTACAAAAAGATAGTGGCACTATGAGAACAAATAAGTGATGATTAAGACAGAGATTAAAGGTAAAATTATCACCTAGCATGGTCTTTGGAACTATATCCCATCGTGCCGTGCCGAGGATGAAAATGTGTCACAAAAAGTAAGAAAAACTCTAACTCGCCCAAGCGAAGACGAAGCACATGAGCCCGAATTTGACTAGGCCAAGCCTAACTTAAATAAACCAAGAAAGCTTAAAAAAGAGCCCAATCGGTGTTGGGTCAACCCATCAAAAGGGAATCCAAAGAGGCATCAAGAGGTCAAAATCCCAAAACTACAAGGCCAACGCCCAAAGTAATTGAGGCGCCACCCAAAAGGTCACCCAAGCCAGGCGCCGCCCAAGGCCGGCCCCCTGGTCCTCCTTCGTCCTCTTCACTCTAGTGCCAAGTCCAACCCACTTCAGATCAAGTCCAGACTCAAGTTCAAGCCCAATCTAGCTCAGGGTCTTCCTCCGACTAAATAGGAACACGAGGGAGAGAATATCGGGATGGATATCTAACCATACCACAATTGTACTAACCAAAATAGTGGAAGACCTCTCACTCACGTCACCGCCTTACTAAACCTATATAATGTAAGCCCTCTCCACATAAAGGGCAGAACATTCAAACCTCACACATCTCTACCTACACATACCCATCTCTCCCTCAAATCACTGTAATTCTCCCAGAGTTACTCTTACGGTTACGTTATTCATCAATAAAACACCTCCGACCACCGCTCTCGTTCCCGAGAGTGGAGTAGGTCATCTAGACCGAACTACTATAAATCTCTATGTTGGCTCTTTATTTACTGTTCTATCATTAATTGCCTGATTGTTATTTATTTATTGCACCCTTACACATTCTTTACTGTTAATCTTGCGCAATACCAATTTGTGCATCGTTACAATTAATTGCCAATCACACAGATCGGATAAAGTATGACGCTCTTGAGAGATTATAACATAAAATCTTGAGATAATAATCTTTAAAATCTTTTCATGGAACTACCTAATCTTCATAGTTTGGTTGTTTAGTTTAACATAATTGATTTTTGTCCAATAAAATAATGAATTGATGCCATAGTTATAGTGACATTGTGGCAGTAGTGCACATTAGTTGAAGGTAGGTAGTATGCACATTAGATTCTAGTCGGTAATTTAGTGGTAATAAAATAGACTAACGACCACAATGAAAAGGCTAATTCAAACCAATATATATATATATATATATATATATATATATATATATATATATATATATGTATATATATATATACATATATATATATACATA
>CAUOFW020001947.1:810854-821626 GCA_963454935.2 Ilex paraguariensis
ATATATATATATATATATATATGAAAGCATTGTCCTACACGTCTCTAATTCAAAAATATCAACCATCGCCACTCTTGAAAAAAGGAATTTGAAAGTTTGGTTTCAATATGAAATTGCCACAAAGAAAAAAACAAAACAATGCCCACAAAAGATTTGAATCAATCATGGATTCTAGATATAACTATAAGAAGATTTGAATCAGTCATGGATCCTAGATATAACAATAAGTCTATGGTATTGAGTTTTATTTTTTGGTATAGTGCTAAAATATAATTTTTAATTGTAAATCTAATCTTTAATTATTTGTAAATATTTGATCGTAGAAATCAAAAAATATTAGAAAACATAAAATAATAAAAAATTATAGTTGTTTCTTTGTGATTGCTCAAAAGGCCAAAACTAAAGACATAATACTACAAAGCTATCTTTTAGTATTAAATTTGTACATAGATGCGAAACCTCTAAATGGGGCAAGAAATCCTCATCGTCGGTATATCCCCCATCCACAAGGTAGTAGGTACCACGATTCAACATCAACCCATTCCTTCTAATCAAGGCATCTCTAAGCACCCTACCATCTGCCCCTGACCCTTCCCAACCAGGTAATACATAAATGAAACCCATGTCTTGTGAGCATACTCCTAAGATATTATTAGCAATATCTCTTGTCTGAGATCGATACCTAGGCTTGTCCTCCGTTGGCACATGAACACTTGTATATGTCCCATCTAAGGCTCCAACACAACCCTAAAAATTCAAAAGTCAAGTAGGAATCATATTTCCATACAGGTTCAAATGCGTGAATGTAAAATTAATTTAGACAAGGTTAACTACCTTGAACCACTTCCATTTCTCCTCTGTGGAATCTTCTAGTACTAGCTCAGGAGTCTTGAGCAAATGGCCTTGCAATCTTATCACCGCATTCAATACATTCTGAAAATTTCTGCTAATAGTGTCACTAGACCTCTTAAATCGTTGTTTTATTACTCGATTTTTCACGTGATGTGCAAGGATATGCAAGAAAATAGCCACTTGCTCGTCAATCTCCATGTTTTTGGTATGTTTTTAACTTTCCTATTGTCTCAAGTATGGAACATAACCTAATGAATGTCGTCTATTCATCCTAAGTTGAGAAATACATGCGTCATCACTTGCATAAGCATAGTCATAGACAATAGTCCTCCTTGCAAAGAAGTCATTGTGATACCTTTGACCTTTTAATGATTTTTTTCTCATATAGTAAAGAATGACAGTAGACATAATGTGGAAAAAATAATTGACTAAATGCATGATTTTGGTTCACAACACAAATAATGCAACCAATTTCTTCTTCTTTATCATTTTCCTTCTTGATAGACTTAAACGAGCTATAACTGTCACAAAAATTACAAAAAAAAAAATCAGTATTTGGGATGTAGAAGCTGAAGTAGAGTCACCTAGACATAAAATGGTGAATAATTTTATCAAACACCTAGTAGTATAAAAGCACATATTTACCATTCTAAATTGCAAAATACTCATTGGGGTATAAAAACTTCAACTTTACCAATTACAAATTCAAATAAGAAAAACAAAGAGAATGAGAAATTATCTGAGATTTGTTGCAAAGGTCGAATTTGATCTGGTCTTGGTCTTGGTTTTGGATCTGGTGCATTGCTTCACCAAAGAGAGTGACAGGGAGGGAAGGAGGGGGACGCCATAGATCTGATGAGAGTGTGCGAGAGAGAGATGCAGATGAGAGTATGCGAGAGAGAGATGCAGATGATAGAGAGAGAGAGAGAGAGACTGAGAGAGCAAACAGTGATTGATTTTTTTTTCTAGATGGATTGGGCTATTACCTAGGGATTGGGAATGGAGAATAGCATGGTTTATTTTGGAATAGTCAATCCCATGATTTATGGGATTAGTTATTCCTTCAGAATGGGAATGAAATTTTAATCCCACGAACCAAACAAAGGAATTGGTATTACTAAGGAATGACCATTCCATTCCTAAGGTCTAATACCATGTACCAAACACAGTGTTAGAGTTGGATTTCCTCACTTTACTTTTGGTTGAAGTTTTGATTTCCTATTTATAGACAATTGCTTTTACAGTAGAGATAATGATAATTCTAATCTATATACATAATTGAATATAAATTATGCTAACTACATATCTCTTGTGATCTAACAAATATCATGATTGAGCTTGATCCCCATTGATTTGTTGCTTATCCTTAGCCTTATCACTTGATGTTTCAATACGCCCTCTCAAGGTCAACGGGAGGTCAAGGACGTTGAGCTTGGATCGCAAGGTTACGTAACTGGTATAAACAAGTGGTCTGGTAAAAACATCGGCAATCTGATCTTTATTGGAAAGAAATTTAATGGTAAGATCACAATGAGCAACCTTCTCGTGAGCAAAATAATAATCAATGACAACATGTTTTGTCCGAGCATGAAGAATCGGATCGACACAGAGATAAATGGCGCTTATGTTGTCACACCATAACACATGAGGACTAGACAAAAAAAATTCCTAGATCACGTAACTTTGCTCCAAAATCCTCCTCAAAGATTAATTAAGAAGAGAAATATAAAATGCGGCAAGAAATAATATACAATACGACAAGAAATAATATACGCAACGATAAAAATACTAATGATTTAATATCAAATAATTCATCGATAGGAAATTACGAAATTATGAATCAAATACCATATATCACAACCTACATCGCCTCATATTTGATTCATCTTGATAGCATGACAAGTAACATTTGGACATAAATTGAAACTCGTGCTGATCAATCACATCTTGCAGGGCCACAATCACATTTTATATGACCATAATCACAACTTGTAGGGCCATAATCACAGCTCATAGGCCATAAAATATGCCCCAAGCGCACTTCATATGTGTATCAATCAGTCCCAAAGTAATTAATTAGCTCAAAACACAACTAGCTCAAATTTATATCGATCAACAAATAATAAATAAGAATAAAATTTTAAAATAATCAGTAGAATACTATTTGCAAAGAGATTTAAAAGACAGAAGTATATTGTATGCTACTCCATACCTCAAATCGTTAATTTACTCCGATAGATGTTGTCGTCATAACCTCAAAAACAATATACTAAAATTTCAGCTCGATCAGATTTCGTTTCATGGATAATTTTTTATGGATTTCTCTTTTTCTCTCCTCTTTCCTCTTTCCTTCTTTCTTCTTCATCCTCTCAATTCCCTTTTCCTCTATTTCCCTCTTTTTTCTCGATTCCCTTGTTCTCGAATCTCTTTCTTCCATCTTCTTTTCCTACATTATGTCCTATAGTTTTATAGAGGGATAGAACTGAATTTATAGGCAAAGGCAAGGGTGAGGTAGCACCTTACATGTGTTGCTCTTTTCTAGCTCGAGACTTGTCGCGCATGCATGCCACCTAACATACACACTTGTTTAAGGTTTTCTCGTGCTTGATACATGCTACCTCCAAATTATACTATGGCTTTTTTGTGCTTGTTACGTGTCACTTGTAGAACCCGGGAAAAATTTGAACTTTTTATAAAAAGGGTAAAACGGTAATTTGTCACTGTAATGCGAGTTTAAAATTTGTATTTCTCTAGAGCTCGGATGATGAAACGGACATCACCATTGGATTCTTCCTGCGAAATCTAGTTACTTAGACAATTTTCGTCGAATTTTGAGATAATCAAATTTTTCACGTTTTTCAAGGCGATGGGTGTCGGGTGACCTCAAAAACGCCTAAAAATGAAAAATTCTAAAATTTTATTATAATTTAAAGAAAATTCATATTAAATATTTTGAGCTTGAACCGAAGCGAAATTTAATTGTTTCGGGGCGAAAACGGACTCGATAAAAAGGGAGGCATGTGGCGCGACGTGAGCCAAGTGTTAAAATGTATAAATATGAACTAAATATCTGATTTTGGAACATTTTTCTGCTGGGTTCTCTGCTGGTCTGAACGTTGGAAGGAGGAGAAGAAGAAAAACAAAAATCTCTACCCTTCTCTCTTTGATTCATGGAGTTCAGTCAGTTAGAATCACTTGGACCAAGAGTAAAAATTGATCACCACGACGAGGGCTACATGTACGTATCAAGAACGAAGGATTTCACCGAAGATCCAAATAAAAGATTTTAGAGAAATCAAGAACTTTGAGCTTACGAAGTGTTCTTGAGGCTTTCTACTCATCTTACGCTTCAAGAGGTAGGGTTCCTCCTACTTTGACTTATTTTCTAACCTAGGGTGTTATGTGTTATGAGTTAGGTACATAGAACTATTAATGTCACTTGCCTCTTGTTATGGAAGTGAGAAACTGGTTATAGAAATAGCTTAGACCAACTTCTAGCTTAAATTTGATATCTGAAAGCTATTGGTGTAAACTCTTGAAAATTGAGTTTATGTGGGTTGTTTTGTGTATTTTAAAACTTTCCTATTATATAGTTAGTTTAATAGAAATGGGTAGGTATATGGAACTATGTATTTCACTTGCCTATGGTTATGGAGTAGGTGTAGAAATGATTTAATCAATTGCTAGTTTGAAATTGATATGTGAGGTTCCATGTGAAAATTCTTGGAACTTGATATTGTTGGGCATGCTATGTGTTGTCATTTTGCCTTGTGAATGATGCGGGCAAAATCTGTGTAATAACATGAATTGTTTGCCTTGAAGGTGTTTTGCTAAATGCCTATGTGGAATCAAGTTTATTATGACATGAGTTTTGTATAACATGCTTGTGAATTTTTGTTGAGGATGAATGAGTTGAGATATGTTGTTAATACATTAACATGATGATAATTTATGGTACTTATATGCAATTGATAAATTGGCATGACATATGTTGAAATATGTGGTTAAATTAGCTCATTTGGCATTCATTACATTTTGAGCATGAAATTGGCATCGTATTCATTGGTATAATGCATGAGTGTGGTGTGTGGGCATGGTTTGATCAAACACCACACTTTGTGGATTGATAAGTGGACTCGGGAAAGGTGAATCGAAGATCCCGTTGAATCGCATGGTTACATGAAAAACTAGGGTCGGAGTAAGCAAGAAGGGCTAGAAAATTTCTCGGGTTAGAGACCCAATGACTTGGATACGCACTCCAGTGGTATAAGAATCCATAAAGTGTGTCGGTGTACGTGAAACCGTTGGTGGAAATCCATGAATTATGTGTCGGTTGGGTGCTGTTGGTGTAAGTCCATAAATACTCATCCCACGAAAGATTCGGAGATTTTAAAATGATCATTAGATGAAATTCATGAATGACAGATTTTCTACACATTAGCATTTACATTGTGTTGTGGGAGTCGGTGAGGGCTCGGGTTAAAGTGTGTGAGTGAGTATCATTTCATATCATGACATGACATGTTAGAATTTTCACCTAAATTTATATGTTCTTGTATGGAAGGAATTCTGGTTGTTAAATGTTACATGTGAACATTGCATATGCACTTAGGTTGGGGAGTAGCTTCTGTAGGAAATACTCTACTGGGCATAGCTCATCCTATACGGGACCACATTTCAGATACGGGATATACCCCGGTGGATGACTCTCATTCGAGGTCTCAAAGATAAAGAAAAGCCAGGTTGTGGCTTTTGCACTGAGTTTTTTGTAAAACTATTGTAAAATTATGTTTTTGGACACATAATTATATGTAATTACTTGTAATGGAACTTGTATATATAGAGTTTTATTGTGAAAAACTATGTTTTTGTAAAACATTCGCTAAATTCGTTTTTGGACTATTTTAATATAATCATGCATGCTATTGTATGTTTACTTATAAAAGAACCCGGTGTGGTCAATATTTACTTATAAATGGACCCGGTGTGGTCAATGTTATATATTGGATCTTGAATGGGTCATGTGATTCTATAATGCACAGGTTATGTTTTGGATAAAACTTCTCATACAAAGTAGACTTTACCCGAATTTTATTAAATTAAAAACCCCAACTTTTAAGGTGTCACATCACTGCCATATTTTCCTGTTATTTTGCCGTGCTTGCCATGCGTTTGCCTCCATATTCATACACACAAAATACCATTTTTGACACGTTTTCTACAACACACCAAAAATTACATTTATTACACCTAAAAATATTTAGCTTCACTTATTTTATCCTAACATAAAACATATCCTATATTATATTCATCGGACTCGTCTATACAGAAGGTATTTATTTATGTATGTAAAATATCTAAAAAATAAATTATATTGATCACATTAAAATTTTAATATTTTTCAAAATAATAACTCTTATTTTATAAAAATTCGAAACGTTACAGATACTCAAATTCTCAAATTGTAACCTGATAAATTTTAAATGTCAAATTATACTCTCAAGGTCATAAGAAAGTTGCAAAGTGACTAGACTTCATCTGTCATTTAATTTTTCGCCTGAAAACATATCTTATCGTCATATTTGTGCCACTTTTATGACGGAAAGGTAAACAATAGTTGGCTTTGGGTCACATCATCACCTTCAGGATACTGCCGACGCAGTTGAGAATTAAAATATTTTAGGTGCAAATTAAGAATTCAAACATTTTTAAAATTTAAAGTATGAATAATCATAAAAAAACATTTCCCCATGAGTGACATACTGTCTTCATACTGTTTTGGTCTCTATCCACTCAAGTGATTTTCCTGTCATAACCACGTGTTTTCCAGAGGGGAAGATCACCAACCTAATGGAATCATTCCTTTCCATATTTTTCTGGTTTTAAGTGTCACGCCAAACATCTAAGTCAACTATTTTAGAGACCCTAGTAAAGAAAGAAGTCTTGTTTCATGGTTTGCCAATCCCATGGGAGAATATCAGGATATTGAGTTATAATTCGGATATCAATCATCTTATTGTTTCCAAACAACAAAAAAGTTGTTGATGATATATCAGATATTCGGAATAGTATAATTTAGGTTGAAGTGTTCACTCGTGTGATGCATATCTTGATACTTTAGACTATAGATTAATCGGTTGACATAGTTTAAAATCGAAACAAATCTAAGGCTCTTCAAATTCTGGGTAGTTTTTTTTCATATGGTGCATGCTACAAAGCTTGACTAAGGTGTTTACGCAGTCAAGTTTGAGTTTTAATGTGCCTTCACAATGGGAAAATCAATGAATGTTGAGATATATGTAGAAGATGAAACCCTAGAATGTTTCGTTTGAATCTCATTCAAAGAGGGTTGGAGCATAAAAGTATTATGGGTTTGAATTGAAAATTTTACCATGTTTGGTTTAAACAATTTTTAAAGTACATCAGTTTTAGTCAATTTATGACGGCCTAAAAGAGAAATTTGATTTTATTAAAAGATTGCAGAAAAAATTGATTTATTAAAAGATCGATTATTTTTGTTAAATATCAAAATTCTTTCAATTTTAATTTACTGAAATTAAAAATAATTTAAATTAAATTTTTTGAGAGAATCTAGTCTGAGATGAATCTGATCGAATGTTCACATGGGAGCCTTATCATTTGACATTGAGTGTTAAAATACATGTGCTATTGGGTTTCTTTTAAAGATGTCATTACGACCAGATCAGCAATAGGCAGAAAAACGTAACAACTTTACCGTTCAATTTTGTTTTTTTCTTCTGTATTTGGCAAAGAGAAAAGAACACTGCATTTCCTTCGTTCTGTCATACACACGAGAGAGAGAGAGAGAGAGAGAGAGAGAGATGGAAAATTCCGGCGAGCAATTCGACGTAATTGTCATTGGAGCAGGCATCATGGGCAGCTCCACAGCTTACCAAACCTCCAAAAGGGGTCACAAGACCCTCCTTCTTGAGCAATTCGATTTCTTGCACCACCGTGGCTCCTCCCACGGTGAGTCACGAACTCTACGAGCTACCTACCCCGAAGACTATTACTCCCGCTTGGTCATTGAATCATCACATCTTTGGGAAGAAGCCGAATCCGAAATTGGCTACAAAGTCTACTTCAAGTCTCCCCAATTCGACATGGGCCTTTCCGACGACAAGAGCCTACGAGCCGTCATCGCCAGCTGCCGTAAAAACTCGATACCCCACCGGGTACTCGACCAACGCCAAGTTCATGAAGAATTCTCCGGCAGGATACAACTGGCGGAGAATTGGGTTGGTGTGTTAAGCGACCTTGGTGGTGTAATTAAGCCCACAAAAGCAGTGTCAATGTTTCAAACACTTGCACTGAAAAATGGTGCTGTACTTAGAGACAACAGTGAAGTGTTTGACATTAAAAAAGATGATGTGAGAGATGGTGTTTTCGTGTGTACTAGGAATGGTGAAAGTTTTTGGGGAAGAAAATGTGTTGTGACAGTTGGGGCTTGGATGAACAAGTTAGTTCAATCAGTTACAGGCCTAGTACTACCCATACAACCATTGGAAACCTGTGTTTGTTACTGGAAAATCAAGCAAGGGCACGAGGAGGAATTCACAATCCAAGGAGGTTTTCCGACGTTTGCAAGCTACGGTGAGCCTTACATATACGGAACCCCATCACTGGAGTTCCCGGGATTGATCAAGATTCCTGTGCACGGTGGCCAGCGGTGTGAGCCGGACAAGAGGACATGGTCACCAGCGCCAATGATATTGGATTCACTGAGACAATGGATTCGGGAAAGATTCGGGGACCGAGTCGACTCGACCGGACCAGTGATGACTCAATCTTNCCCCCCCTTCCCCAGCGGCGGCCCCCCGCTAAAAATATGTGTGCAATGTTTAATTTACAGCATATTTTAAGCTTCTTTTTGGTTTTTGAACAAAAATTGAGGATTGCTTCTTCTAATTCTGAACAACAACACCACGGTATTTCCCAAAATATTTTTCATAATTTACATATCAAATAAATGTCAATGATTAAATCGGTAACTTATATTAAAATAATAAACCCCTTTTATTCAATAAATCATACTTTAATTTGACCTACAAATTTGAGTAATATTTGAAGACAGTCAGAAGTACAGGGACATCTAATTTTTTTTTTAAATCCGATGGTCATCCAGTTGATGGACCAAAATTTTGGCTTGGCAAATTGTGCCCATGCCACCTCTTGGTCAAAACATAGGAACATCAGGACATCAACGATGCCGCACAGGTCATGGTGCGGTTAAAGATGATTCTCCCAGTCTCTCCATCATACCCCTGTTTTTTTGTGTGCGTCTTTGCCAACACAGTTTGCCAATTGCAAAATTTTGCTGAAGGCATCAAACAACAGATTTGGACGACTGGATTGACAAATATTGCGAGCCAAAGAAAAAAGATTAACAAAAATGAATCTCATCACTTATTTGCAAGCTTTGTTTATTTATATAATTCTATGGATGTGATGTTATTTGCAAGCTANGAGAGAGAGAGAGAGAGATGGAAAATTCCGGCGAGCAATTCGACGTAATTGTCATTGGAGCAGGCATCATGGGCAGCTCCACAGCTTACCAAACCTCCAAAAGGGGTCACAAGACCCTCCTTCTTGAGCAATTCGATTTCTTGCACCACCGTGGCTCCTCCCACGGTGAGTCACGAACTCTACGAGCTACCTACCCCGAAGACTATTACTCCCGCTTGGTCATTGAATCATCACATCTTTGGGAAGAAGCCGAATCCGAAATTGGCTACAAAGTCTACTTCAAGTCTCCCCAATTCGACATGGGCCTTTCCGACGACAAGAGCCTACGAGCCGTCATCGCCAGCTGCCGTAAAAACTCGATACCCCACCGGGTACTCGACCAACGCCAAGTTCATGAAGAATTCTCCGGCAGGATACAACTGGCGGAGAATTGGGTTGGTGTGTTAAGCGACCTTGGTGGTGTAATTAAGCCCACAAAAGCAGTGTCAATGTTTCAAACACTTGCACTGAAAAATGGTGCTGTACTTAGAGACAACAGTGAAGTGTTTGACATTAAAAAAGATGATGTGAGAGATGGTGTTTTCGTGTGTACTAGGAATGGTGAAAGTTTTTGGGGAAGAAAATGTGTTGTGACAGTTGGGGCTTGGATGAACAAGTTAGTTCAATCAGTTACAGGCCTAGTACTACCCATACAACCATTGGAAACCTGTGTTTGTTACTGGAAAATCAAGCAAGGGCACGAGGAGGAATTCACAATCCAAGGAGGTTTTCCGACGTTTGCAAGCTACGGTGAGCCTTACATATACGGAACCCCATCACTGGAGTTCCCGGGATTGATCAAGATTCCTGTGCACGGTGGCCAGCGGTGTGAGCCGGACAAGAGGACATGGTCACCAGCGCCAATGATATTGGATTCACTGAGACAATGGATTCGGGAAAGATTCGGGGACCGAGTCGACTCGACCGGACCAGTGATGACTCAATCTTGCTTGTATTCGATGACACCAGATGAAGATTTTGTGATTGATTTTTTGGGTGGTGAGTTTGGGAAGGATGTGGTAGTTGCAGGAGGGTTTTCAGGACATGGGTTCAAGATGGCTCCAGTAGTGGGGAGAGTATTGGCTGATCTTGTAGATAATGGGGAAGCGAAAGGTGTGGAGCTGAAACAATTTAAGTTAGGGAGGTTTGAGGAAAAAGGTACAGGGAATGTGAAAGAATTTGAAGATCAGGTGACTTTAGCTGATTTCCCAAGTCTAAGTGATTGAGGAAAATCTATTCTCTACTTCTGTGTGCTGAAAACATTGATGAATTTGTGGCCATTGGTTTGTTACCTTCTTCTTGTGAATTTTTGCATTGTTATATGTTATCCTTATCTCGGTAGAAGTGGTTGGTGCAGACTCTATATCTCTCTCCACTCCCCCCCCCCCCCCCCC